>ML133488.1:0-102242 GCA_003864495.1 Nemopilema nomurai
ATCTGGTTAAGCTGCCCTGGAGACCTGCAAGCATGCAACTCGTCAAGACAATTGTAGACTACAGAAAAGGAACTCATAAGCAACCTTCCAAAATGGAAGACCGATCCAGATTTGCTAAACGAGTATGACAACATTATTAAGAAGCAAGCGAGTTGAGGTATTATTGAAAGTATCGACAAAGCACAAACACATGATTGTGCAGTTCGACAAACCACATATTTACCAGCTGTCTAAATACCGGACCATGCCTGTTAAAAACAGTAGCAGAAATTGTTGCACGGCAGTTGGTGTCGAGAGAGCGTTTCTAATGCTCTTAGTATGGCAAGCAGATAGCGGTACACTAAGGTTTTGTGGGTAGACGATATTAATGCTCCATCTCCACAAAAAACTGTCTATCGATTTGAAAAATTGGTACTTGGGGTTGCCGGCAGCCCCTTCTGCTGAGTGCCACTTTGAAAAGACGCATAGAGTCTTTCATTGACAATTTTTTTGAAACATGCCAAAGGCTTGTGTACTCTTTCTATGCAAATGATAGAAACAGAGGAGGTTACGATAAAAGAAGCCATTGACCTCTACAAAAATGCGAAGGAAATAATAACTGAAGTAGGCTTCAATCTTCGCAAATGGGTATCAAATTCAAAGCAGGTGATGGCGCAGATAAGTTTCAATGAATCGCAACTCTAAGGCAATGGTGTGGTTGATAGAGAATCACTGCTTTTCCTCAGACGCTTTAAAATTTGTAAATCAACTGTCACAAATACTAATTCTCAAACTTCAATAGCAAAGGAAATGACAAGTACAAGAAAAAGAAGAAGTTGTCAAAAAGTTTATTTGATTGTTTTCCTGCTAGAAAAAGCCTACAACATATGTTACACTGTAATAGAATCATGAGATAATGACTGATTCCAGAAGTCTGCGTGTATTATTCATAAAATGTTGATATATATACAATTCTTTGTTTCATACCCCCTAAGAGGGAAGATCTGTATTACAGACTTGAAATACAAGAGTAAGAAATACAATGAAATAAAAAATTATAATTCAGAATGTTAATAAATGAAATTCTTTTATTCTACTTAGATTACAGACAAATTGCAGTTGTAAATGGTTTTGGTATCATCCTCTTTAGATCCTGCCAGATCGTGCTAAAAGCTCATGAATGCATTTGTTTCCAGGAAATCCCAGGAGTCAATCAGAAGGAATGACAGGAGCAGCTGCATTTCAGAGTTTTACTTAGTTGCAAAGTTGAACTAGTTGAAGTTAAGGTGGAGTTTAGGAATAAAGTCAGTACTTGAACATTGTGAAGGTATGTATCCAAATACAGCCTGACAGGGATATGATTTTAGCAATATTGCAAACTTCAGGTTTCTCTTTGTATGGGGCAAAAATAATTTTCAAGCAGCATTCATCTTTCTCTTTCATATAATAAGTACCATCAACTTGTAAAACATGATAGAAAATTGGATTATGAAAAACATAGAGTCAATTAATTTTGGTCCTTGTTGGAATAAAATTGTTAAGGTACTTTGGTGCTTTTTTTTTCAAAACTTAGAAACACTTCTACCCTGTCCCTCTCTTGATCCATCATCCGTATTGTACTAAATCTCTTGAAAACCATTTTCCTAGTTATGGAATAATTTCTTTGAAAAACTGGCACTGGTCCTGATCCAGATCAAGATCCTTGACCAGGCACTTATCCTAGCTCTGGTCCTAATCTTGATCCTGGTCCTGGTCCCCATCTTGATCCACATCCTGGTCCTTACCCTAGTTCCTGCCCTGGTTCAGATCCTGATCCTGGTCCTGGTCCTGATCTGGATCCTCATCTTCATCCTGATCCTGGTCTTGATCCTGATCCTGATTCTGAATCTTATTCTGATTCTTACTCCGATCCTGAACCAAATCCTGATCCTCATATTGATCCCGATCATGATCCTGATCTTGATTCTGATTCAAATCCTGATCCTGATCTTGATCCTCATTTTCATCCTGATCCTGGTCTTGATCCTGATCCTGATTCTGAATCCTATTCTGATTCTTACCCCGATCTTGAACCTGATCCTCATATTGATCCTGATCATGGTCGTGATATTGATTCTGATTCAAATCCTGATCCTGATCCTGGCCTTATCTTGACCCTGATCATGATCCTGATCCTGGTCCTGATCCTTTTCCTGATTCTAATTTTGATTTGGATCCGGATCTGACCCTTATCCTGAACTTGGTCCTGATCTTGATTCTGGTCCTGGTTCTCATCTTGATCCTGAAACTTGTCTTGATCCTGATCCGGTTCCTGGTCTTGATCCTGATTCAGAGTGTGATTATTATTCTGATCCTGATCCTCATCTTGATCCCTATCCTTGACGTGATCTTGATCCTGATCCTGGCCCTTCTTTTGATCCTGATCCTGGTCTTGATCCTGATCCTGATCCTGAATCTGACTCTGATACTGATACTGATCCTGATCCGTATCCTGATTCGGGTCCTCTCCTGCTCCTGATGATGATCTTGATTCTGATCTTGCCTAATCCTGATCATGATCCTGATTTCGGGCCTAATCCTGACCCTGATTCTGGTCCTCGCCTTGAACACGATCCTGGTCTGATGCTGATCCTGATCCTATTCTTGATCACGATCCTGATCCTGATTTCGATCCTGTTCCTGATTCTAATCCTCGCTCTTGATCATGGACTTTGTCCTTATCCTGATCCCGGTTTCTTGTCCTTGTCCTGATCCTGCAACAGGAACACCATCCTTGTCCTGGTCCTGAACCTGCTCCTGATCTATATCCTGACCCTGATTCTAATCTCAGTCCTGACCTTTATCCTGATTCTGATCCGGATCATAATCCTTCTCCTGGTCATGATACTGTTCCCGGTTTTGATCCTAATCTTCATCCTCTTCCTGGTCCTTATCATGATCCCGATCCTTGACCGGATCTTGATCCTGATCCTGGTCCTTCTCTTGATCCTGATCCTGGTCGTGATCCTGATCCTGATTCAGATTCTGATACTGATCCCCATCCTTGTCCTGTTTTTGTCCATTCATTAAAACTTGTCGTGGTCTTTGCCCCAGTCCTGGTCCTGATCCTTTTCCTAGTCATGATCCTGATCGTGATCGTGATCGTTATCCTGATCCTGGTCCTGATCATGATAATGATCCGTATTCTGGTTGAGATCCTGATCCTTGTCAAAATCTTGATCTCAATCCTGGTCCTGATCCTGATCCTGATTCTGATCCTGATCCTGATCCTGTCCCTGTACCATATCCAGATCCAGATCCTAAACCAGAGGCTTATCCTGATCCTGGTCCTGACCTCGATCCTGATCCTGATCCTGATTCTCAGCTCGATCCTGATTCTGTTCTTGATCCTGATCCTGATTCTGATTTTGAATCTGATTCTGAATCTAATTCTGATCACGACCCTGAACATGATCCTGATCCTCATCTTGATCACGAGCCTGGTCCTGATCTAGATTCTGATTCTGATCCTGATAGTGATCTTGATTGTGATCCTGATTCTAATCTTGATTCGGTTCCTGGTCTTGATCCTGATCCTGATTCAGATTCTGATTGTCATTATTATTCTGATTCTGATCCTGATCCTGATCCTCATCATGTTTCCGATCCTTTAACTGATCTTGATTCTGATCCTCTTGATCCTGATCTTGGTCTTGATCCTGATTCAGAGTCTGATTCTAATACTGATACTGATCCTGATCCTGATCCTGGTTCTGGTCCTCTTCCTGGTCCTGATCATGATCTTGATTCTGATCTTGCCTAATCCTGATCCTGGTCCTGTTCCTGGTCCTGATCCTGATTTAATTCTGATCCTTTTCCTTATCCTGATCATGATTCTTGTCATGGTCTTGGTCCTAATTCAATCAATCAATCAAAAACTTTATTAATGTGTCAAAAAATATTTAGCTTACAAGCTAATTGGGGACACAAGGTCCTGGTCCTCATCTTGAACGTGATCCTGGTCTGATGCTGATCCTGGTCCTTTTCCTGATTATGATGCTTATCCTGATCCTGATTCTAATCCTGGCTCTTGATCATGGTCTTTGTCCTAATCCTGATCCCAATCCTTATCCAAGTCCTGAACTTGGTCCTTATCTTGATACTGATTCTGATCCGGATTCAAATCCATGTTATGGTCATGATCCTGTTCCCGGTCTTGAATCTAATCTTCATCTTCCTCCTGCTCCTTATAATTATCCTTATCCAGATCCTGAATCTGATTCTGATCCTGAACCTGACCCTTTTGCTGTTCTTTTCTTTGGTCCTGATCCTGATCCAGACCCCAGAGCAGACCCTTCTCCTTGTCGTGGTCGTAATCACTATCCTGATTCTGATTATGGTCCTGGTAACGAATCTCATCCTGGTTTCTATCCTGATCTTGGTTCTGGTCCTGGTTCTTGTCCTGTTCCTGGTCTTCATCTCAACCATGATTATCTGTCTTGTCCTGTTTATGTCCATTCACTGAACCATGTCCTGGTCCTTGCCCTAGTACTGGTTCTGATCCTTTTCCTAGTTATGGTCCTGATCCTGATCGTGATTGTGATTATGATTCTGTTACTGATCCTGGTCCTTTTTGTGATTCTGTTACAGGATAAAAATGCTGATTCTCGTCCTGATCCTGTTCCTGGTCTTTATCTCAATCCTCATCCCCATCTTTGTCCTGTTTGGGTCCATTCATTGAAACTTGTCCTGGTACTTGCCCCAGTCCTGGTCCTGATCCTTTTCCTAGTCATGGTCTTGATCGTGATCGTGATCTCGATCCTGACCCTGATCTTCTTCCTGATCGTGATAATGATCCTGATCTGTATTCTGGTTTAGATCTTGGTCCTTGTCAAAATCTTGATCTCAATCCTGTTTCTGATCCTGATTTGATCCTGATTCAGTACCATATCTAGATCCAAATTCTAGACGAGACGCTTATCCTGATTCTGGTCCTGACCTCGATCCTGATCCTGATCCTGATCTCAGCTTGATCCTGAACCTGATTCTGAATCTTATTCTGATCCCGATCCTGAAAACGATCCTGATCCGCATTTTGATCCAAAAACTGATCCTGACCCTAATCCTCATTCTGATTCTGATTCTAATCCTGGTTCTTGTTCTGATTCTGATCCAGATTGTGATTCTGATCCTCGTCCTGATTCTTTTTCTACTGCTGATTCTGGTACAGGTTCTGGTCCTGTCTCTGATCCTAAACATGTTCCTGATCCTGATTCTTGCCCTGGTCATTAGCATCAGCATCCTGTTTGAGTCCAGTCACTAACTCTTGTCCTTGCCCTGGTCCTGGTCCTGATCCTGACCCTGATCGTGGTTCTTATCCTGATCCTAGTCTTGGTCGTAAATCCCAGTCCTGGTCCTGATCCTGTTCCTTATCCTGTTCCTTATCCTGATCCTAATGCTGATCCTGATACTGATCCTGGTTCTGATCCTGATCGTCATTCTGGTCCCAATCCTGGTTGTCGTTCTGATTCCGATTCTGATTCTGATTCTGATCCTGGTCCTAAACCTGACCCTTGTTTTTTATTTTTGTCCAGATCCTGATCCTTGTCCTTGCTTTGGTCCCGAAACTAGACCTGCTTTTGATTCTACTCTTGATTCTCGTCCTGGTCCTGATAGAGTGACCCTTGTCCTGGTTCTTGCCCAGATCATGCTTCTTATTTTTGTCTTGGTCATAATCCTTATCCTTATCTTTCTCATGGACCAGGTCTTGATCCTGATCCGATCCTGACTCTGATCCTGACTCTGATCCTGATCCTGATCCTGATCCTGATCCTGATCCTAATCCTGAACCTGATCCTTTTCCTGGTCCTTGCCCCGGTCCTGTTCCTGACCCAGATCCCAGACCAGAACCCTTACCCTGGTCATGGTTCTAATCCTGATCCTGATCCGATCCTGATCCTGATCCTGATCCTGATACTATACGAGACCTTTATCTTGATCCAGGTCTCATCTTGATCCTGGTCTTGGTCCTCATCCTGATTTTGATCCTTGTCCTGGTCTTGATCTTCATTCTATACCAGATTCTGGTCCTTGTCCAAGTGCTGATTCCAATCCTGATCCAGGTTCTGGTCTTGGTTCTGTTCCCGGTGCTGGTGCTGGTCCTGATCTTGATTTGGATCCTCGACCTGTTCCTGGTCCTGGCCATGGTCCTGATCTGGACTATTGTACAAATTCAACCCGGATCATAGACCTGGTTCTTGACTTGGTCCTGATACTGATCCTGATACTTATCCCTATCCTGATTCTGACTCAGACTCTGACTCTGATTCTGATTCTGACTCTGATTCTGATCCTGTTCCTAATCCTGACCTACGGTCCTGGTCTCTATACTAATCCTGATCCCAATCTCAGTCCTGGTTATGAAACTGTTCCTGATCCTGATCCGGATCCTAAGCTGACCAGTATCCTGATTCAAAATCTGATCCAAATTTTGGTACTAGACCTGGTCCTGAACCTGTTCCTGGTCCTGGTCGTGATCGTGATCCTGAACCTGATCCTCGTTCTGATCCTGAAGCTGGTCCAAATCCTGGTCCTGGTCCCGATACTGATCCCTATCTTGTTTCTGATTCTGATTCTGATCCTGATCCTGTTCCTGTTCCTAATCCTGACCTACGGTCCTGGTCTTTATCCTAATCCTGATCCCAATCCTTGACCTTTCCTGAACCTGTTCCGGGAATGTATCCTATTTTAGATCCTTATTCTGATCCTGTTTCGGAATCAGAAACTGATTTTTGTCCTGGTTCTTGCCCGTGTCCTGATCCTTGGACTTGATCCTGATAACGACCTTGAACCTGATCTTGATCCTAAACCTAATACTGATCCTGATATTGATTCTGATGCTGAGCATGATCCGGGTCTTGATCTTAATTCTTATCATCATCCGTGTCCTTTTACTTGTCCAGTCTCTGAGTCTTGTCCTGGTTCTTGACCGGGTCCTGATCTTGATCCTGATCCTTGGCTTGACCCTTGATCTTTATTCTGATACAAATTCTGATTCTGGTCTAAGTTCTGACACAAATTCGCGTCCTGGTTCTTGTTCTGATTTTGGACATTTTGCTGATCCTGGCCTTGTTCCTGATTTAGATTATAGTTCAAATCCTAATCCCAATCATAGTCCTGACCTTGATCCTGATCTTGATCCTGATCCAGATCCTGATCCAGATCCTGATCTTGATCCTGATCTTGATCCTGATCCTCAACCTAGTTCTGCTTTTTGACTTTAAACTGTTCCTCATCCGGATACCAATCCTGGACCTGTTCCTGTTCCTGGTTCTGGTTTTGATCCAATTCTTGTCCCTCGTCCTTTTCCTGATACCGACCAAGACAAAGATCTCGGTCGTTGCCCTTGTCCTGATCATGAGCCTTATCCTTGTCTTAATCATTGTCGTATTCCAGATCCAGATCTTGATCTTGATCCTTTTTCTGATCCTGATCCTGTTCCTGATCCTGGTTCTGGTCTTGATCCTATTCTTGTCCTTCGTTCTTGTCGTGATTCCGACACTGATCCTGGTTCTGGTCCTGATTCTGGTCTAGGTCCTGGTCCTGGTCTTGGACCTGGTCCTGGTACTGGTCCAGGTCCTGCTCTTTCTCTTGGTCCTTGTCCTGATCCTCATCCTTAACCTGATCCTGATCTTGACCCTGATCCTCAACCTGTTCCTGATCCTGATCGTGGTCCTAGTTTTGGTCTTGTTCCTGGTTTTGGTACTGGTCGTGATCCTTGTCTTGATCTTAGTCCTGATCCTGACCCTTCTTAAACATGTGGATGAAGATCAAGATCAGATTCAGGATCAAGTTTAGGATCAAGTTCAGGATCAGGATCAGGAACGAGATCAGTATCAGGACCAGGATCAGGGCTAGGACCGGGATAGGGACTAAGAACAGGACCAGGACCAAGACCAGGACCAGGACCAGGACCAGGACCAGGACCAGGACCAGGACCAGGACCAGGACCAGGACCAGGACCAGGACCAGGACCAGGACCAGGACCAGGACCAGGACCAGGATCAGGACAAGGACTAGGCCAACTAGCAGAACAAGGACCAGAACCAGGATCAGTATCAGGGACAGGGCCAGAGCAAAGACCAGGACCAGGACAAGGAGCAGGAACAGGATCAAGACCAGGGCCAGCATCAAGACTAAGACAAGGAGCAGGACCAGAACCAAGACCAGCACCAGGATGTGGACTAGGACCAGGACCAGAACAAAGACAAGGACCAGGATCAGAACAAGGTCCGAGACTAGGACCAAGATAAGGTTCAGAACAAGGGTCAGAATCAGGATCAGGAAAAGGATCAGGATCAGGACCAGGACCAAGACAAGGATCAGGATCAGGTTCAGGACAAGGAGGATAACCAGGACCAGGATCTGGATTAGGACCAGAATCAGGTCTAGGACCAGAATCAGGACCAGGATCTGGATAAGATACAGGATCAGGACAAAGATCAGGACCATGACCAGGACTAGGATCTGGTCCACAATCAGGTCTAGGATTTAGAGTAGGACCAGGACCAGGACCAGGAGCAGATACAGGACCAGGACCAGAACAAGGTCAGGGACGAGGATGAGGAACAGGAGCAGGACCAGGATGAGGACCAGGATCAGGACCAGGACCAGGACTAGGACCAGGACCAGGACCAGGACCAGGACCAGGACCAGGACCAGGACCAGGACCAGGACCAGGACCAGGACCAGGACCAGGACCAAGACCAGGACCAGGAACAGGACCAGGACCAGGACCAGGACCATGAGCATGACCATGACCATAACCATGACCATGACCATGACCATGACATGAGGAAGGACCAAGACCAGATACAGGATCAGGAACAGGACCAGGGCCAGGACCAGGACTAGGAAGTGGACCAAAACAAGGACCAGGACCAGGATCAAGACCAGGGCCAGGACCAATAACAGGACCAGGATAAGGTCCAGAACCAGGACCAGGATCAGAACCAGGACCAAGGTCAGGAACAAGACAAGGATCAGGATCAGAATCAGGACAAGGAACAACACCAGGACCCGGACCAGCACCAGGATATGGACTAGGACCACGACCAGAACAAGTACAAGGAACAGGATCAGAACCAGGACGGGGACAAGGACCAAGATAAGGTTTATAACAAGGGTCAGAATAAGGATCAGGATCAGGATCAGAATCAAGATCAGGGTCAGGGTCAGGATCAGGATCAGGATCAGGATCAGGATCAGGATCAGGATCAGGATCAGGATCAGGATCATGATCAAGATCAGGGTCAGGATCAGGACCAGGACCAGATACAGGATTAGGAACAGGATCAGGACCAGGACCAGGACCAGGACAAGGACTGGGATCAGGACCAAATCAAGAATCAGAATCAGGATCAGGACAAGGAAGAAGACCAGGACCAGGATCTAGATTGGGACCAGGACCAGGACCAGGATCAAGTAGAAGACCAGGATCAGGACCAGGACCAGGACCTGGATGAGAGAGAGGATTAGGTCTAGGAATAGGACTAGGGCCAGGATCAGGATCAGAATCAGGATCACGATCAGGCTCAGGATCAGGACCAAGACCAGGACCAAGACCCGGTTCAGATCCTGGACCAGATGCAGGCTCAGGACCAGAACCAGGAGCAAATTCAGGATCGGGACCAGGATCAGGACAAGAACCAGGACCAGGACCAGGACCAGGACCAGGACCAGGACCATGACCATGACCATAACCATAACCATAACCATGACTATGACAATGACCATGACCATGACCAGGACCAGATACAGGATCAGAACCAGGACCAAGGTCAGGAACAAGACAAGGATCAGGATCAGAATCAGGACAAGGAACAACACCAGGACCCGGACCAGCACCAGGATATGGACTAGGACCAGGACCAGAACAAGTACAAGGAACAGGATCAGAACCAGGACCGAGACTACGACCAAAATAAGGTTCAGAACAAGGGTCAGAATCAGGATCAGGAACAGGACCAGGACCAGGTCCAGGACCAGGAAGAGGACCAGGATTAGGTCCAGGACCAGGACCAGGACCAGGACCAGGGTCAGGAACAAGAAAAGGATCAGGATCAGGATGAGGACAAGGAACAACACCAGGACCAGGACCAAGACCAGCACCAGGTTATGGACTAGGACCAGGACCAGAACAAGGACCAGAACCAGAATCAGGACCAGGACGGGGACAAGGACCAAGATAAGGTTTATAACAAGGGTCAGAATAAGGATCAGGATCAGGATCAGAATCAAGAGCAGGGTCAGGATCAGGACCAGGACCAGGACCAGATACAGAATTAGGAACAGGATCAGGACCAGGACCAGGACAAGGACCAGGACCAGGACCAGGACCAGGACCAGGACCAGGACCAGGACCAGGACCAGGACCAGGACCAGGACCAGGACCAGAACCTGGATGAGATAGAGTATCAGAACAAAGATCAGACCATGACCAGGACCAGGATCTGGTCCAGAATCAGGTCTAGGAATAAGACTAGGACCAGGACCAGGACCAGGACCAGGACCAGGACTAGGACCAGGACCAGGTCTAGGATCAGGACCAGAACCTGGATGAGATACAGGATCAAGGTAAAGATCAGGATCAGGACCAGGATCAGAACCAGGCTCAGGACAAGGATCAGGACCAGGATCAGGATCAGGACCAGGACCAGGATCAGGACCAGAACCGGCAGCAAAAACAGGATCATGACCAGGATCTGGAGAAGGAGCAGAAGCTGGACCAGGAACTAGTTTGGGACCAGGACCAGGAGCAAGACGAAGACCAGGATCTTGATTAGGACCAGAATCAGGTCCAGGACCAGGACCAAGACTAGGAAGTGGACCAAGACAAGGACCAGGACCAGGATCAGGACCAAGACCAGGGCCAGGACCAATAACAGGACCAGGATCAGGTCCAGGACCAGGACCAGGATCAGAACCTGGACCAGATACAGGATCAGGACCAGAACCAGGAGAAAATTCAAGACCAGGACCAGGATCAGGACCAGGAGCAGGAGCAGGACCAGGATCTAGATTGGGACCAGGACGAAGATCAAAAAGAGGTCCAGGATCTGGGTTAGGAACAGGATCAGGTCCAGGACCAAGACTAGCACCAGGATATGGACTAGGACCAGGACCAGAACAAAGACAAGGACCAGGATCAGAACAAGGTCCGAGACTAGGACCAAGATAGGGTTCAGAACAAGGGTGACAATCAGGATCAGGAAAAGGATCAGGATGAGGACCAGGACCAAGACAAGGATCAGGATCAGGTTCAGGACAAGGAAGATAACCAGGACCAGGATCTGGATTAGGACCAGAATCAGGTCCAGGACAAGAATCAGGACCAGGACCTGGATAAGATACAGGATCAGGACAAAGATCAGGACCATGACCAGGACTAGGATCTGGTCCACAATCAGGTCTAGGATTAAGTGTAGGACCAGGATCAGGACCAGAAGCAGGACCAGGATTAGGACCAGGACCAGGACCAGGACCAGGACTAGGACCAGGACCAGGACCAGGACCAGGACCAGGACCAGGACCAGGACGAAGACCAGGAACTGGATTAGGACCAGAAACAGGTCCAGGACCAGGACCAGGACTAGGAAGTAGACCAAGACATAGACAAGGATCAGAACCAGGACCAGGACCAACACAAGGATCAGTATCAAGATCAGGAAAAGGAAGATAACCAGGAGCAGGGTCTAGATTAGAACCAGGATCAGGTACAGGATCAAGTCTAGGAACAGGACCAGGACCAAGATCAGGTCTAGATCAGGACTAGGACCAGGACCAGGTTAAGGATCAGGATCTGGGTCATAATCAGGATCAGGACCAGGAACAGAAACAGATACAGGACCAGGACCAGAACAAGGTCAGGGACCAGGATGAAGAACAGGAGCAGGACCAGGATGAGGACCAGGATCAGGACCAGGACCAGGACTAGGACCAGGACCAGGACCAGGACCAGGACCAGGACCAGGACCAGGACCAGGACCAGAACCAGGACCAGGACCAGGACCAGGACCAAGACCAGGACCAGGACCAAGACCAGGACCAGGACCAAGACAAGGACCAGGACCAGGACCAGGATCAGGATCAAGTCCAGGGCCAGGACCAATGACAGGACAAGGTTCAGGTCCAGAACCAGGATCAGAACCAGGACCAAGGTCAGGAACAAGACAAGGATCAGGATCAGAATCAGGACAAGGAACAACACCATGACCCGGACCAGCACCAGGATATGGACTAGAAACAGGACCAGAACAAGTACAAGGACAAGGATCAGAACCAGGACCGGGACTACGACCAAGATAAGGTTCAGAACAAGGGTCAGAATCAGGATCAGGAACAGGACCAGGACCAAAACCAGGAGCAGGACCAGGACCAAACAGGGATCAGGTCTTGATCAGGACTAGGACTAGGACCAGGATCAGGATCAGGATCAGAATCAGGATCAGGATCAGGATCAGGATCCGGGTCAGGATCAGGATCAGGATCAGGATCAGGATCAGGACCAGGACCAGGACCAAGACCAGAACCAGGACCAGGACCAAACAGGGATCAGGTCTAGATCAGGACTAGGACTAGGTCTAGGACCAGGATCAGGATCAGAATCAGGATCAGGATCAGGATCAGGATCAGGATCAGGATCAGGATCAGGATCAGGATCAGGATCAGGATCAGGATCAGGATCAGGATCCGGATCAGGATCAGGATCAGGATCAGGATTAGGACCAGGATAGGATTAGAACCAGGACCAGGGTCAGGAACAAGACAAGGATCACGATCAGGATCAGGACAAGGAACAACATCAGGACCAGGACCAAGACCAGCACCAGGATGTGGACTCGGACCAGGACCAGAAGAAGGAACAGGACCAGGACCAGGACCAGGACCAGGACCAGGACCAAAACAAGGACCAGGACCAAGATCAGGTCTAGATCAGGACTAGGACCAGGACCAGGTTAAGGATCAGGATCAGGGTCATAATCAGGATCAGGACCAGGAACAGGAACAGATACAGGACCAGGACCAGAACAAGGTCAGGGACCAGGATGAAGATAGGGAGCAGGACCAGGATGAGGACCAGGATCAGGACCAGGACCAGGACCAGGACCAGGACCAGGACCAGGACCAGGACCAGGACCAGGACCAGGACCAGGACCAGGACCAGGATCAGGACCAGGACCAGGACCAGGACCAAGACCAGGACCAGGACCAAGACCAGGACCAGGACCAAGACAAGGACCAGGACCAGGACCAGGATCAGGATCAAGACCAGGGCCAGGACCAATGACAGGACAAGGTTCAGGTCCAGAACCAGGATCAGAACCATGACCAAGGTCAGGAACAAGACAAGGATCAGGATCAGAATCAGGACAAGGAACAACACCATGACCCGGACCAGCACCAGGATATGGACTAGAAACAGGACCAGAACAAGTACAAGGACAAGGATCAGAACCAGGACCGGGACTACGACCAAGATAAGGTTCAGAACAAGGGTCAGAATCAGGATCAGGAACAGGACCAGGACCAAAACCAGGAGCAGGACCAGGACCAAACAGGGATCAGGTCTTGATCAGGACTAGGACTAGGACCAGGATCAGGATCAGAATCAGGATCAGGATCAGGATCCGGGTCAGGATCAGGATCAGGATCAGGACCAGGACCAGGACCAAGACCAGAACCAGGACCAGGGTCAGGAACAAGACAAGGATCACGATCAGGATCAGGACAAGGAACAACACCAGGACCAGGACCAAGACCAGCACCAGGATGTGGACTCGGACCAGGACCAGAAGAAGGAACAGGACCAGGACCAGGACCAGGACCAGGACCAGGACCAGGACCAGGACCAGGACCAAAACAAGGATCAGGATCAGGTTCAGGATCCGGACAAGGAAGATAACCAGGAGCAGGATCTGAAATGGAACAGGATTAGGTCCAGGATCAGGATCAGGATCAGGATCAGGATCAGGATCAGGATCAGGACCAGGACCAGGACCAGGACCAGAACCTGGATGAGATACAGGTTCAGGACCAGGACCAGAACCAGGACCAGGACCAGGACCAGGACCAGTACCAGGACCAGGACCAGAACCAGGACCAGGACAAGGACCAGGACCAGGACCAGGACCAGGACCAGGACCAGGACCAGGTCCAGGACCAGGACCAGGACCAGGACCAGGAGCAGGACCAAAACAAGGACCAGAACCTTGAGCAGATCAGGATGAGGACCAGGACCAGGACTTGGATTAGTACCAGGATCAGGTCCAGGACAAAGAGCAGGACCAGGACCAGAACCAGGATAAGGACCAGAACAAGGGTCAGAACAAGGACCATGAACAAGACCAGGATCAAAATCAAGACCAATATCAGAACCAGGACAAGAAGCAGAACCAGGACAAGGAGCAGGAATAGGACCAGGACCACGACCAGGATCAAAACCAGGACCAAGTACCAGAGCAGGACCAGGATCAGGACCATGACCAGAACAAGGAGCAGGACCAGAACCAGGACCAGAACCAGGATGAGGATAAGGACCAAGACCAGCGTCAGGACGAGGACTAGTACGAGGAACAACACCAGCACCAGGATCAGGATCAGGATTAGGACCAGCATCAGGATCAGGTTCAAGATCAGGATCAGGATCAGGATCAGGATCAGGATCAGGACCAGGACCAGGACCAGGACCACAACCAGGTACTGGACCAGATACAGGATCAGGACTAAAGACCAGGATCAGAATCAGAACTAGGACCATGACCTGGATCAAGACAGGGATCAGCATCAGGATCAGGACAAGAAAGAACACCAGGACCAGGATCTAGATTAGGACCAGGATCAGGATCATGATCAGGACGAGGACCAGGATCAGGACCAGAACCATGACCAGGACCAGGACCTAGACCAGGACCAGGACCAGGACAAGGTCCAGGACCAGGACCAGGACCAAGACCAGGATCAGGACCAAGAAAAGGACCAGGTTAAGCAACAGGACGAGGATCAGGTCCAACAACAGTATCAGAACCAAGACCAGGATCTGTACCAAGACCCGGACCAGGATCAGGACCAAAAACAGGACCGGGACCAGAGCAAGGACCAAGACTTAGATCAGGATCAGTACAACAAACAAGACCAGGACCAGGACCAGGACCAGGACCTTGACCAGGATCAGGATCAGGTCCAGGACCAGGACCAGGACCAGGACCAGGACCAGATACAGGATCAGGACAAGGACCAGAACCAGGACCAGGATCACGACAAGGACCAGGACCAGGATTGGGACCAATACAAGGATCAGAATCAGGATCAGGACTAGGTCCAGGACAAGGTCCAAAGACCAGGATGAGGACCAGGAGTAAAACCAGGACCAGGACCAAGACCAGGATCAGAACCAGGACCAGGACCAGGACCAGTATCAGGATCAGGACCAGGACCAGGGCCAAGAGCAAGACCAGGATCTGGATTAGGACCAGGGTCAGGTCCAGGACCAAGATCAGGACATGGACCAGATGCAGGACCAGGACCAGCATCAGGATGAGGACCAGGAGCAGGAGCAGGACCAGGATCTAGATTGAGACCAGGACGAGGATCAAGGCGAAGACCAGGGTCTGGATTAGGACCATGATCAGGTCCAGGACCAAGACCAAAACTAGGAAGTGGACCAAGACAAGGAACAGGACCAGGACCAGGATCAGAACCAGGACGAAGGTCAGGAACAGGACAAAGATCAGGATCAGGATCAGGACAAGGAACAACACCAGGACCAGGACCAAGACCATTACCCGGATATGGTATAGGACCAGAACCAGAACAAGGACCAGGTTCAGGATCAGAACCAGGACCGGGACTAGGACCAAGATAAGGATAAGGCTCAGGATCAGATTTTGGATCAGGACCAGGACCAGGACCAGGACCAGGACCAGGACAAGGACCAGGACCGGGACCAGGACCAGAACCAAGACCAGGACCAGGACCAGGACCAATGCAAGGATCAGAATCAGGATCAGGACAAGGAAGAAGACCAGGACCAGGATCTATATTGGGACCAGGACCAGGTACAAGAGGAAGACCAGGATCAGGACAAGGACCTGGACAAGATACAGGATCAGGACCAGAATCAGGACCAGAATCAGGACCAGAATCAGGACCAGGATCAGGACCAGGATCTGAATTAGAACCAGGGTCAGGTCCAGGACCAGGACTAGGACTAGGAAGAGGACCAAGACAAAGACCAGGGCCAGGATCAGGATCAAGACCAGCGTCAGGACCAATACAAGGACCAGGATCAGAAACAAGACAAGGATCAGAATCAGGATCAGGACAAGGAACAACACCAGGACCAGGACCAAGACCAGCACCAGGTTATCGATTAGGACCAGGACCAGAACAAGGACCAGAACAAGGATCAAAACAAGAACAGGGAGGAGGACCAAGATAAGGTTTAAAACAATGATCAGAAACAGGATCAGGAACAAGACCAGGACCAGGACCAGGACCAGGACCAGGACCAGGACCAGGACCAGGACCAGGACCAGGACCAGGACCAGGACCAGGACCAGGACAGGGACCAGGACCAGGACCAGGACCAGGACCAGGACCAGGACCAGGATCAGGATCAGGACAAGGAACAGCACCTGGATGAGATACAGGATCAGGACAAAGATCAGGACCAGGACCATGACCAGGATCAGGTCCAGGATCAGGTCCAGGATCAGGTCCAGGATCAGGTCCAGGATCAGGTCCAGGATCAGGTCCAGGATCAGGTCCAGGATCAGGTCTAGGAATATGTCTAGGGCCATGATCAGGGTCAGGATCAGGATCAGGGTCAGGACTAGGATCAGGATCAGGATCAGGGTCAGGGTCAGGACCAGGACCAGGACCAGGTTCATGACCAGGGCCAGATACAGGATAAGGACCAGGACCAAGACCAGGACAAGGACAAGGACCAGGACCAGGAGCAGGACCAGGACCAGGACCAGAACCAGGGCCAGGACAAGAACCAGAACCAGGACCAGGATCAAGTCCAGGGCAAGGACCAGGACCAAGACAAGGATCAGAATCAAGATCAGGACAAGGAAGATAACCAGGACCAGGATCTGAATTAGGACCAAGATGAGGTCCAGGACAAGGTCCAGGATCAAGTCTAGGAACAGGAACAGGACCAGGATCAGGTCTAGATCAAGGCTAGGACTAGGACTAGGACCAGGATCAGAAGCAGTATCAGGATCAGGATCAGGATCAGGATCAGGATCAGGATCAGGATCAGGATCAAGATCCAGTTCAGGAGCAGGATCAGGATCAGGATTAGGATCAGGATCAGGATCAGGATCAGGACCAGGACCAGGACCAGGACCAGGTCCAGGACAAGGACAAGGACCTGGACTACGAAGTGGACCAAGACATGGACCAGGACCGGGATCAGGATCAAGACCAGGGCCAGGACCAAGACTAGGACCAGGATAAGGTCCAGGACCAGGAACAGGACCAGAACCAGGATTTGAGTCAGGAACAAGACAAGGATCTGGATCAGGATCAGGACAAGGAACAACACCAGGGCCAGGATCAAGACCAGCACCAGGATATGAACTGGAACCAGGACCAGAACAAGGACTAGGAACATGACCAGAACAGTGACCAGGACCAGGACCAGGAGCAGGACCAGGACCAGGACCAAGACCAGGTCCAAGACAAGGATCAGGATCAAGATCAACACAAGGAAAATAACAAGGACCAGGATCTGGATTAGGACCAGGATCAGGTCCAGGATCAGGTCCAGGATCAAGTCTAGGAACAGGACCAGGACCAGGATCAGGTCTAGATTAGGACTAGGACAAGGACTAAGAGCAGGATCAGGATCAGAATCAGGATCAGGATCAGGATCAGGATCAGGATCAGGATCAGGATCAGGATCAGGATCAAGATCCAGATCAGGATCAGGCTCAGGACGAGGATCATGACCAGGAATAGGACCAGGACCAGGACCAATAGCAAGACCAGGATCAGGATCAGGATCAGGATCAGGATCAGGATCAGGATCCAGATCAGGATCAGGACCAGGATCTAGATTGGGACCAGGACCAGGATCAAGACAAAGACCGGGATCAGAACAAGGACCAGGACCAGGATCAGGACCTGGACAAGATACAGGATCAGGACCAGAATCAGGACCGGAATCTCGATTAGGTCCAGGATCAGGTCCAGGACCAGGATCAGAACCAAGACCAGGGTCAGGAACAAAACAAGAATCAGGATCAGGATCAGGACAAGGAGCAACAACAGAACCAGGACCAAGAGCAGCACCAGAATATGGACTAGGACCAGGACAAGAACAAGGAACAGAACCAGGATCAGAACCTGGACCGGGAAAAGGACCAAGATAAGGTTTAGAACAAGGGTCAGAATCAGGAACAGGACCAGGACCAGGACCAGGACCATTACCAAGCCCGGGATGAGGACCAGGAGGAGAAACAGGAGCGGGACCAAAACCAGGACCAGGACCAGGACCAGGACCAGGACCAGGACCAGGACCAGGACCAGGACCAGGACCAGGACCAGGACCAGGACCAGGACCAGGACCAGGACCAGGACCAGGACCAGGACCAGGACCAGGACCAAAACAAGGATCAGGATCAGGATCAGGACCAGGAAGATAACCAGCACCAGGATCTGGAATAGAACAGGATAAGGTCCAGGATCAGGATTAGGATCACGACCAGGACCAGGACCAGAACCTGGATGAGATACAGGTTCAGGACAAAGACCAAGACCAGGACCAGGACCAGGACTAGGACCAGGACCAGGACCAGGACCAGGACCAGGACCAGGACCAGGACCAGGACCAGGACCAGGACCAGGACCAGGACCAGGACCAGGACCAAAACAAGGATCAGGTCCAAGAACAGGATCAGGACCAAGACCAGGATCAGGACCAAGACCAGGGCCAGGACCAATACAAGGACCAGGATCAGAAACAAGACAAGGATCAGGATCAGGATCAGGACCAGGACCAGGACCAGGACCAGGACCAGGACCAGGACCAGGACCAGGACCAGAATCAGGACAAGGAACAGGACCTGGTTGAGATACAGGATCAGGACAAAGATCAGGACCAGGACCAGGACCAGGTCCAGGATCAGGTCCAGAATCAGGTCCAGGATCAGGTCCAGGATCAGGTCTAGGAATATGTCTAGGGCCAGGATGAGGATCAGGATCAGGATCAGGATCAGGGTCAGGACTAGGATCAGGATCAGGAACAGGATCAGAATGAGTGTCAGGACCAGGACCAGGACCAGGACCAGGACCCTGACCAGAACCAGGACCAGAACCGGGTCCAAGACCAGGACCAGGACCAGGACCAGGACCAGGATCAGGATCAGAACCAGGACGAAGGTCAAGAACAGAACAAAGATCAGGATCAGGACAAGAAACAACACCAGGACCAGGACCAAGACCAGCACCTGGATATGGTATAGGACCAGAACCAGAACAAGGACCAGGATCAGGATCAGAACCAGGACCGGGACTAGGACCAAGATAAGGATAAGGACCAGGATCAGATTTTGGATCAGGACCAGGACCAGGACCAGGACCAGGACCAGGACAAGGACCAGGACCAGGACGAGGAACAGGACCGGGACCAGGACCAGGACCAGGACCAATGCAAGGATCAGAATCAGGATCAGGACAAGGAAGAAGACCAGGACTAGGATCTACATTGGGACCAGGACCAGGATAGAGATCAGAATCAGGATCAGAATCAGGTTCAGGATCAGGATCCGGGTCAGGACCAGGACCAGGACCAGGACCAGGACCAGGACCAGGACCAGGACCAGGACCAGGACCAGGACCAGGACCAGGACCAGGACCAGGACCAATGCAAGGATCAGAATCAGGATCAGGACAAGGAAGAAGACCAGGACTAGGATCTACATTGGGACCAGGACCAGGATAGAGATCAGGATCAGGTCCAGAATCAGAACATGGATCAGGTCCAGGACCAGACCCAGGATCAGGAACAGGATCAGGAACAAGATCAGGATCAGGATGAGGACCAGGACCAGGATGAGGACCAGGACCAGGACCAGGACCAGGTCCAGGACCAGGTCCAGGACAAGGAGCAGGACCAGGACCAAACAGGGATCAGGTCTTGATCAGGACTAGGACTAGGACTAGGACCAGGATCAGGATCAGAATCAAGATCAGGATCAGGATCAGGATCAGGATCAGGATCAGGACCAGGACCAGATACAGGATCAGGACCAGGACCAGGACCAGGACCAGGACCAGAACCAGAACCAGGACCAGGACCAGGACCAGGACCAGGACAAGGACAAGGACCAGGACCAGGACCAAGATGAGGAGCAGGATCAAGACTAGGAGCAGAACCAAGAGCAGGAGCAGGATCTTGATTGAGACCAGGACCAGGATCAAGACGAAGACCAGGGTCTGGATTAGGACCAGGATCAGGTCTAGGATCAAGACCCAAAACTAGGAAGTGGACCAAGACAAGGAACAGGACCAGGACCAGAAGCAGGTCCAAGACCAGGACCAGGACCAGGACCAGGATCAGAACCAGGACGAAGTTCAGGAACAGGACAAAGATCAGGATCAGGATCAGGACAAGAAACAACACCAGGACCAGGACCAAGACCAGCACCAGGATATGGACTGGGACCAGGACTAGGACCAGGATCAGGACCAGGACCAGGACCAGGACCAGAAACAGGAGCAGGACCAGGACCAAACAGGGATCAGGTCTTGATCAGGACTAGGACTAGGACTAGGACCAGGATCAAGATCAGAATCAGGATCAGGATCAGGATCAGGATCAGGATCCGGGTCAGGATCAGGATCAGGATCAGGATCAGTATCAGGATCAGGATCAGGATCAGGATCAGGATCAGGATAAGGATATGGATCAGGATCAGGACCAGGACCAAGACCAGAACCAGGACCAGGACCAGTACCAGGACCAAACAGGGATGAGGTCTAGATCAGGACTAGGACTAGGTCTAGGACTAGGATCAGGATCAGAATCAGGATCAGGATCAGGATCAGGATCAGGATCAGGATCAGGATTAGGATCAGGATCAGGATCAGGATCAGGACCAGGACAAGGGCCAGATATAGGATCAGGATAAGGATCAGGATAGGATTAGAACCAGGACCAGGGTCAGGAACAAGACAAAGATCAGGATCAGGATCAGGACAAGGAACAACACCAGGACCAGGACCAAGACCAGTACCAGGATGTGGACTCTGACCAGGACCAGAAGAAGGACCAGGACCAGGACCAGGACCAGGACCAGGACCAGGACCAGGACCAGGACCAGGACCAGGACCAGGACCAGGACCAGGACCAGGACCAGGACCAGGACCAGGACCAGGACCAGGACCAGGACCAGGACCAGGACCAGGACTAGGACCAGGACCAGGACCAGAACCAAAACAAGGATCAGGATCAGGGTCAGGACAAGGAAGATAACCAGGACCAGGATCTGGAATGGAACAGGATCAGGTCCAGGATCAGGATCAGGATCAGGATCAGGATCAGGATCAGGATCAGGATCAGGATCAGGATCAGGATCAGGGTCAGGATCAGGATCAGGATCAGGATCAGGACCAGGTCCAGGACCAGGACCAGAACCTGGATGAGATACAGGTTCAGGACAAAGATCAGGACCAGGACCAGGACCAGAATCAGGACAAAAACAAGGATCAGGATCAGGATCAGGACAAGGAAGATAACCAGGACCAGGATCTGGAATGGAACAGGATCAGGTCAAGGATCAGGATCAGGATCAGGATCAGGATCAGGATCAGGATCAGGATCAGGATCAGGATCAGGATCAGGATCAGGATCAGGATCAGGATCAGGATCAGGATCAGGAGCAGGATCAGGATCAGGACCAGGACCAGAACCTGGATGAGATACAGGTTCAGGATCAGGACCAGGACCAGGACCAGGACCAGGACCAGGACCAGGACCAGAACCTGGATGAGATACAGGGTCAGGACCATGACCAGGGCCAGATACAGGATCAGGACCAGGACCAGGACCAAGACCAGGAAAAGAACAAGGACCAGGACCAGGACCAGGACCAGGACCAGGACCAGGACCAGGACCAGGACCAAAACAAGGATCAGGATCAGGTTCAGGACAAGGAAGATAACCAGGACCAGGATCTGGAATGGAACAGGATCAGGTCCAGGATCAGGATCAGGATCAGGATCAGGATCAGGATCAGGATCAGGGTCAGGATCAGGATCAGGATCAGGATCAGGATCAGGATCAGGATCAGGATCAGGATCAGGATCAGGATCAGGAGCAGGATCAGGATCAGGACCAGGACCAGAACCTGGATGAGATACAGGTTCAGGATCAGGACCAGGACCAGGACCAGGACCAGGACCAGGACCAGGACCAGGACCAGAACCTGGATGAGATACAGGGTCAGGACCATGACCAGGGCCAGATACAGGATCAGGACCAGGACCAGGACCAAGACCAGGAAAAGAACAAGGACCAGAACCAGGACCAGGAGCAGGACCAAGACCAGGACCAAGACCAGGATCAGGACATGGACCAGATGCAGGATCAGGACCAGCATCAGGACCAGAACCAGGACCAGGACCAGGACCAAAACAAGGATCAGGATCAGGGTCAGGACAAGGAAGATAACCAGGACCAGGATCTGGAATGGAACAGGATCAGGTCCAGGATCAGGATCAGGATCAGGATCAGGATCAGGATCAGGATCAGGATCAGGGTCAGGATCAGGATCAGGATCAGGATCAGGATCAGGATCAGGACCAGGACCAGGATCAGGAGCAGGATCAGGATCAGGACCAGGACCAGAACCTGGATGAGATACAGGTTCAGAAACAGGACCAGGACCAGGACCAGGACCAGGACCAGAACCTGGATGAGATACAGGGTCAGGACCATGACCAGGGCCAGATACAGGATCAGGACCAGGACTCGGACCAAGACCAGGAAAAGAACAAGGACCAGGACCAGGAACAGGACCAAGACCAGGACCAAGACCAGGATCAGGACATGGACCAGATGCAGGATCAGGACCAGCATCAGGACCAGAATCAGGAGCAAATACAGGATCAGGACCAGGAGCAGGAGCAGGACCAGGATCTAGATTGAGACCAGGACGAGGATCAAGGCGAAGACCAGGGTCTGGATTAGGACCAGGATCAGGTCCAGGACCAAGACCAAAACTAGGAAGTGGACCAAGACAAGGACCAGGACCAGGATCAGGATCAAGACCATGGCCAGGACCAGGACCCGGACCAGGACCAGGACCAGAACGAGGTCCAAAACCAGGACTAGGACCAGGACCAGGATCAGAACCAGGACCAGGACAAAGGTCAGGAACAGGACAAACATCAGGATCAGGATCAGAACAAGAAACAACACCAAGACCAGGACCAAGACCAGCACCCGGATATGGTATAGGACCAGAACCAGAACAAGGACCAGGATCAGGATCAGAACCAGGACCGGGACTAGGACCAAGATAAGGATAAGGACCAGGATCAGATTTTGGATCAGGACCAGGACCAGGACCAGGACCAGGACCAGGACCAGGACCAGGACCAGGACCAGGACCAGGACCAGGACCAGGACCAGGACCAGGACCAGGACCGGGACCACGACCAGAACCAAGACAAGGACCATGACCAATGCTAGGATCAGAATCAAGATCAGGACAAGGAAGAAGACCAGGACAAGGATCTACATTGGGACCAGGACCAGTTTCATGGCGAAGACCAGGAACAGGACATGGACCACGACCAGGACCTGGACCAGATACAGGATCAGGACCAGAATCAGAACAAGGATCAGGTCCAGGACCAGACCCAGGATCAGGAACAGGAACAGGATCAGGACCAGGACCAGGACCAGGATCTGGAATGGAACAGGATCAGGTCCAGGATCAGGATCAGGATCAGGATCAGGATCAGGATCAGGATCAGGATCAGGATCAGGAGTAGGAGCAGGACAAGGACCAGGACCACGACCACGACAAGGTCCAGGACAAGGACCAGGACCAGGACCAGGACCAGGACCAGGACCAGGACCAGGACCAGTACCAGGACCAGGACCAGGACCAGGACCAGGACCAAGACCAGGACCAGGACCAAGACCAGGACCAGGACCAAAACAAGGATCAGGATCAGGATCAGGACAAGGAAGATAACCAGGACCATGTTCTGGAATGGAACAGGATCAGGTCCAGGATCAGGTCCAGGATCAGGATCAGGATCAGGATCAGGATCAGGATCAGGATCAGGGCCAGGACCAGGACCAGGACCAGAACCTGGATGAGATACAGGTTCAGGACAAAGATCAGGACCAGGACCAGGACCAGGACCAGGACCAAGACCAGGACCAGGACCAGGACCAAGACCAGGACCAGGACCAGGACCAGGACCAGGACCAGGACCATGACCATGAACAGGACCAGGACCAGGACCAGGACAAGATACAGGACCAGGACCAGGACCAGGACCAGGACCAGGACCAGGACCAGGACAAGGAAGATAACCAGGACCAGGATCTAGATTAGGACCAGGATCAGGATCAGGACGAAGACCAGGATCTGGATTAGGACCAGGATCAGGTCCAAGACCATGACCATGACTTTGAAGTGGACCAAGACAAGGACCAGGATCAGGATCAAGACCAGGGCTAGGAGCAATACCAGGACCAGGTTCAGGTCCAGGACCAGAAACAGGATCAGAACCAAGTCCAGGGTCAGGAACAAGACAACGATCTGGGTCAGGATCAGGACAAGGAACAACACCAGGACCAGGACCAAGAACAGAACCAGGATATGGACTGGGACCAGGACCAGAACAAGGACTAGGACCAGGACCAGAACAAGGACCAGGACCAGGACCAGGACCAGGACCAGGACCAGGACCAGGACCAGGACCAGGACCAGGACCAAACAGGGATCAGGTCTTGATCAGGACTAGGACTAGGACTGGGACCAGGATCAGGATCAGGACAAGGAAGAAGACCAGGACCAGGATCTACATTGGGACCAGGACCAGGTACAAGACGAAGACCAGGATCAGGACAAGGACCTGGACAAGATACAGGATCAGGACCAGAATCAGGACCAGGATCAGAACCAGGATCTGTATTAGAACCAGGTTCAGGTCCAGGACCAAGACTAGGACTAGGAAGAGGACCAGGACCAGGACCAGGACCAGGACCAGGACCAGGACCAGGACCAGGACCAGGATTAGGATCAGGACAAGGAACAGAACCTGGATGAGATACAGGATCAGGACAAAGAGCAGGACCAGGACCAGGACCAGGATAAGGTCCAAGATCAGGTCCAGGTTCAGGTCCAGGATTAGGTCTAGGAATATGTCTAGGGCCAGGATCAGGATCAGGATCAGGATCAGGATCAGGGTCAGGACTAGGATCAGGATCAGGATCAGGATCAGGATCAGGATCAGGATCAGGATCAGGATCAGGATCAGGATCAGGATCAGAATCAGGATCAGGGTCAGGACCAGGACCATGACCAGGGCCAGATACAGGATCACGACTAAAATCAGGACCAGGACCAATATCAGGATCGGTGTCAAGACCAGGATCAGAATCAGAACTAGGACCAGGACCTGGACCAAGACAGGGATCAGCATCAGGATCAGGACAAGAAAAAACACCAGGACCAGGATCTAGATTAGGACCAGGATCAAGATCAGGACAAGGACCCGGATCAGGACAAAGACCAAGACCAGGACCTTGACCAGATACAGGATCAGGACAAAGACCAGGGCCAGGACCAGAACCTGGAATAGGACCAGGATCAGATACAAGAACAGAACCAGGACCAGGATCAGGACCAGGACAAGGACCTGGTTCAGAATCAGGAACAGGAACAGGAACAGGACTAGGAGCAGGACCAGAGCCAGGACCAGATACAGGATCAGGACCAGCACTAGCACCAGGACCAAGACCACGACCAGGACCAGGACCAGGACCAGGACCAGGACCAGAACCAGAACCAGGACCAGGACCAGGACCAGGACCAGAACCATGTACTGGACCAGATACAGGATCAGGACTAAAATCAGGACCAGGACCAAAATCAGGATCGGGGTCAGGACCAGGATCAGAATCAGAACTAGGACCAGGACCTGGACCAAGAAAGGGATCAGCATCAGGATCAGGACAAGAAAGAACACCAGGACCAGGATTTTAGATTAGGACCAGGATCAGGATCAGGACGAGGACGCGGATCAGGACAAAGACCAGGACCAGGACCTTGACCAGATACAGGATCAGGACAAAGACCAGGACCAGGACCAGGACCAGGACCTGGAATAGGACCAGGATCAGATACAGGAACAGAACCAGGACCAAAACCAGGACCAGGACCAAGACCAGGACCAGGACCAGGTAGAGGACCAAGACAAGGATAAGGATCAGGACAACGAACAAGACCAGGATCAGAACGGGGACCAAGACCAAGATCAGGATCAGGACCAGGACCAGGATCAGGACCGGAACTAAGACCAGGATAAGGATAAGGACAATGGTCAGATTTAGGATCAGGACCAGGAACAGGACCAGGACCTGGACCAGCACAGGGACCAGGACCAGGACTAGGACTAGGACCAGGACCAGAACCAGGACCAGGACCAGGACCAGGACCAGGACCAAGACCAAAACCAGGACTATGAACAGGACCAGGACCATGGCAAGGACCAAGACAAGGATGAGGATCAGCATCAGGACAAGGATCAAGACAGGGATCACGACCAGGATCAGGACCAGGATCAGCATCAGGACAAGGATCAAGACAGGGATCACGACCAGGATCAGGACCAGGATCAGGATCAGGACCAAGACCAGGACCAGGTTAAGCAACAGGACCAGGATGAGGTCCAAGGACAGGATCAGGACCAAGACTAGGATCAGGACCAAGACCCGGACCAGGATCAGGACCAGAAACAGGACCGGGACCAGAGCCAGGACCAAGACATAGATCAGGATCAGTACAACAAACAAGACCAGGACCAGGACCAGGACCAGGACCTTGATTAGGACCAAGATCAGGTCCAGAACCAGAACCAGAACAAGGACCAGAACCAGGACCAGGACCAGGACCAAGACCAGGACCAGGACCAGGACACGGACCAGGACACGGACCAGGACCAGGATCTGGATCTGGATCAGGGCCAGGACCAGGACCAGGACCAGGATAAGGACCAGAACACGGACCAGGACCAGGATCAGGATCAGGACCAGGACCAGGACCAGGATAAGGACCAGAACAGGGATCAGGACCAGGACCATGACCAAGACCAGGATCAGGACCAAGAACAAGATCAGGACCAAGACCAGGATCAGGACCAAGACCCGGACCAGGATCAGGACCAGAAACAGGACCGGGACCAGAGCCAGGACCAAGACAAGGATCAGGATCAGTACAACAAACAAGACCAGGACCAGGACCTGGATTAGGACCAAGATCAGGTCCAGAACCAGGACCAGAACCAGGACCAGGACCAGGATCAGGACCAAGAACAGTGTCAGGATCAGGAGAAGAACCTCGGTTCTGGTAAAGTCTTCGTATACATAGCGCCCCTGGAATTTTCAAATTTGAAAATACAAATACCAGAATCAGGACCAGGGCCAGGATCAGGACAAAGAGTAGGACCAAGACCAGAACCAGGATAAGGACCAGAATAAGGGTCAGAACAAGGACCATGAACAAGACCAGGATCAAGATCAAGACCAATATCAGGACCAGGACAAGAAGCAGAACCAGGACAAGGAGCAGGAATAGGACCAGGACCAGTATCAGGACCAGGACCAGGACGGGGACCAGGACCAGGACCAGGACCAGGACCAGGACCAGGACCAGGACCAGGACCAGGACCAGGACCAGGAACAGGACCAGGACCAGGAACCAGGACCAGGATCAGGATCAGGACAAGGAACAGGACCTGGATGAGATACAGGATCAGGACAAAGATCAGGACCAGGCCCAGGACCAGGACTGGGACCAGGACCAGAACCAAGACCAGGACCAGGACCAGGACCAGGTACAGGACCAGGACCAGGACCAGGACCAGGACCAATGCATGGATCAGAATCAGGATCAGGACACTGAAGAAGACCAGGACCAGGATCTACATTGGGACCAGGACCAGGTACAAGACGAAGACCAGGATCAAGACAATGACCTGGACAAGAAACAGGATCAGGACCAGAATCAGGACCAGGATCAGGACCAGGATCTGAATTAGAACCAGGGTCAGGTCCAGGACCAAGACTAGGACTAGGAAGAGGACCAAGACAAAGACCAGGACCAGGATCAGGATCAAGACCAGGGCCAGGACCAATACAAGGACCAGGATCAGAAACAAGACAAGGATCAGGATCAGGACAAGGAACAACACCAGGACCAGGACCAATACCAGCACCAGGTTATCGATTAGGACCAGGACCAGAACAAGGACCAGACCCAGGATCAAAACAAGAACGAGGAGGACCAAGATAAGGTTTAAAACAATGGTCAGAAACAGGATCAGGACCAGGACCAGGACCAGGACCAGGACCAGGACCAGGACCAGGACCAGGACCAGGAACAGGACCAGGACCAGGACCAGGACCAGGACCAGGACCAGGACCAGGAACACGATCAGGACAAGGAACAGGACCTGGATGAGATACAGGATCGGGACAAAGATCAGGTCCAGGACCAGTACCAGGTTCAGGTCCAGGATCAGGTCCAGGATCAGGTCCAGGATCAGGTCCAGGATCAGGTCTAGGAATATGTCTAGGGCCAGGTTCAGGATCAGGATCAGGGTCAGGGTCAGGACTAGGATCAGGATCAGGATCAGGATCAGGATCAGGGTCAGGGTCAGGGTCAGGACCAGGACCAGGACCATGACCAGGGCCAGATACAGGATCAGGACCAGGACCAAGACCAGGACAAGAACAAGGACCAGGACCAGGAGCAGGACCAAGACCAGGACCAAGACAAGGATCAGGACATGGACCAGATGCAGGATCAGGACCAGCATCAGGAACCGAACCAGGAGCAAATACAGGATCATGATCAGGACCAGGAGCAGGAGCAGGACCAGGATCTAGATTGAGACCAGGACGAGGATCAAGGCGAAGACCAGGCTCTGGATTAGGACCAGGATCAGGTCCAGGACCAAGACCAAAACTACGAAGTGGACCAAGACAAGGACCAGGACCAGGATCAGGATCAAGACCAAGGCCAGGACCAGGACCTGGACCAGGACCAAAACCAGGTCCAAGACCAGGACCAGGGCCAGGACCAGGATCAGAACCAGGACGAAGGTCAGGAACAGAACAAAGATCAGGATCAGGATCGAGGACAAGAAACAACACCATGACCAAAACCAAGACCAGCACCCGGATATAGTATAGGACCAGAACCAGAACAAGGACCAGGATCAGGATCAGAACCAGGACCAGGACTAGGACCAAGATAAGGATAAGACCAGGATCAGATTTTGGATCAGGACCAGGACCAGGACCAGGACCTGGACCGGGACCAGGACCAGGACCAGAACCAAGACCAGGACCAGGACCAGGACCAATGCAAGGATCAGAGTCAGGATCAGGACAAGGAAGAAGACCAGGACTAGGATCCAAATTGGGACCAGGACCAGGACCAGGACCAGGACCAAGACCAGGACCAGGATAAAGACAAGGATCAGGATCAAGATCAGGACAAGGAATATAACCAGGACCAGGATCTGGATTAGGACCAGGATCAGGTCCAGTATAAGGTCCAGGATCAAGTCTAGGAACAGGAACAGGACCAGGATCAGGTCTAGATCAAGGCTAGGACTAGGACCAGTATCAGGATCAGTATCAGGATCAGGATCAGGATCAGGATCAGGATCAGTATCAGGATCAAGATCCAGATCAGGATTAGGATCAGGATCAGGATCAGGATCAGGATCAGGATCAGGACCAGGACCAAGACCAGATAGAGGATCAGGATCAGGACCAGGACCAGAACAAGCTCCAGGACCAGGATGAAGACCAGAGCAGGACCAGGACCAAGACCAGGATCAGACCAGGACCAGGATCAGGATTAGTATCAGGACCAGGACCAGGACCAAGAGCAAGACCAGGATCAGGACCAGGATCAGGACCAGAATCAGGACCGGAACAAGGATTAAGAGGAGGATAAGGACCAGGGTAAGATTTCGGATTGAACCAGGACCAGAACCAGGTCCAGGACCAGGACCAGGTCTAGGATCAGGACCAATACAAGAACCAGAATCAGGATCAGGACAAGGAAGAAGACCAGGACCAGGATCTAGATTGGGACCAGGACCAAGATCAAGACAAAGACCAGGATCAGAACAAGGACCAGGACCAGGACCAAGACCAGCACCAGGATATGGATTAGGACCAGGACCAAAACAAGCTCAAGGACCAGGATCAGAACCAGGACCGGCACTAGGTCCAAAATAAGGTTCAGAACAAGGGTCAGAATCAGGATCAGGAACACAACCAGGAACAGGACCTTACCAGGAACCAGGACCAGAAGCTGGATTAGGACCAGGATCAGGTCCAGCACCAGGATCAGGACCAGGACCTGGATGAGATACAGGATCAGGACAAAGATCAGGACCAGGACCAGGATCAGAATCAGGACCAGGATCAGGACAAGGATCAGGACCAGACCCAGGATCAGGATCAGAACAAAGACCAGGACCAGGACCAGATACAGGTTCAGGACCAGGATCAGGACAAGGAACAAGACCAGGACAAGGACCAGGACCAAGACAAGGATCAGGATCAGGATGAGGACAAGGAATTAGACCAGGACCAGGACCTGGATTAGGACCAGGATCAGGTCCAGGACCAGGACCAGGACCAGGACCAAGACCAAGACCAAAATCAGTAACGAGATAAGGATCAGGACCAGCATCAGGACCATGACCAGAAATAAAACCAGAACAAGGACCAGGATTAGGACCAGGACCAGAATCAGAACAGAGACCAGAATCAGGCCAAGGATCAGGACCAGGACCAGGACCAGAACCAGGAACAGGCCCAGGACAAGGATCAGGACCAGAACAAGAACCAGAACCTTGAGCAGATCAGGATCAGGACCAGGACCAGGACTTGGATTAGTACCAGGATCAGGTCCAGGACCAGGAGCAAGAAAAGGATCAGGATCAGGACAAGGAAGAAAAACAGGACCAGGACCTGGATTAGGACAAGGATCAGGTCCAGGACCAAGACCAGGATCAGGGTCAGGATCAGGACCAGGACCAGGACCAAGACCAGATAGAGGATCAGGATCAGGACCAGGACCAGAACAAGCTCCAGGACCAGGATGAAGACCAGAGCAGGACCAGGACCAAGACCAGGATTAGACCAGGACCAGGATCAGGATTAGTATCAGGACCAGGACCAGGACCAAGAGCAAGACCAGGATCAGGACCAGGATCAGGACCAGAATCAGGACCGGAACAAGGATTAAGAGGAGGATAAGGACCAGGGTAAGATTTCGGATTGAACCAGGACCAGAACCAGGTCCAGGACCAGGACCAGGTCTAGGATCAGGACCAATACAAGAACCAGAATCAGGATCAGGACAAGGAAGAAGACCAGGACCAGGATCTAGATTGGGACCAGGACCAAGATCAAGACAAAGACCAGGATCAGAACAAGGACCAGGACCAGGACCAAGACCAGCACCAGGATATGGATTAGGACCAGGACCAAAACAAGCTCAAGGACCAGGATCAGAACCAGGACCGGCACTAGGTCCAAAATAAGGTTCAGAACAAGGGTCAGAATCAGGACCAGGAACACAACCAGGACCAGGACCTTACCAGGAACCAGGACCAGAAGCTGGATTAGGACCAGGATCAGGTCCAGCACCAGGATCAGGACCAGGACCTGGATGAGATACAGGATCAGGACAAAGATCAGGACCAGGACCAGGATCAGAATCAGGACCAGGATCAGGACAAGGATCAGGACCAGACCCAGGATCAGGATCAGAACAAAGACCAGGACCAGGACCAGATACAGGTTCAGGACCAGGATCAGGACAAGGAACAAGACCAGGACAAGGACCAGGACCAAGACAAGGATCAGGATCAGGATGAGGACAAGGAATTAGACCAGGACCAGGACCTGGATTAGGACCAGGATCAGGTCCAGGACCAGGACCAGGACCAAGACCAAGACCAAAATCAGTAACGAGATAAGGATCAGGACCAGCATCAGGACCATGACCAGAAATAAAACCAGAACAAGGACCAGGATTAGGACCAGGACCAGAATCAGAACAGAGACCAGAATCAGGCCAAGGATCAGGACCAGGACCAGGACCAGAACCAGGAACAGGCCCAGGACTAGGATCAGGACCAATACAAGAACCAGAATCAGGATCAGGACAAGGAAGAAGACCAGGACCAGGATCTAGATTGGGACCAGGACCAAGATCAAGACAAAGACCAGGATGAGAACAAGGACCAGGACCAGGACCAAGACCAGCACCAGGATATGGATTAGGACCAAGACCAGGACCAGGACAAGGACCAGGACCAGAACCAGGTACTGGACCAGATACAGGATCAGGACTTAAATCAGGACCAGGACCAAAATCAGGATCGGGGTCAAGACCAGGATCAGAATCAGAACTAGGACCAGGACCTGGACCAAGACAGGGATCAGCATCAGGATCAGGACAAGAAAGAACACCAGGACCAGGATCTAGATTAGGACCAGGATCAGGATCAGGACGAGGACCCGGATCAGGACAAAGACCAGGACCAGGACCTTGACCAGATACAGGATCAAGACAAAGACCAGGACCAGGACCAGGACCTGCAATAGGACCAGGATGAGATACAGGAACAAAACCAGGACCAAAACCAGGACCAGGACCTGGATTAGGACCAGGATCAGATCCAGGACCAGGACCAGGACCAGGAAGAGGACCAAGACAAGGATAAGGATCAGGACAACGAACAAGACCAGGATCAGAACGGGGACCAAGACCAAGATCAGCATCAGGACCAGGACCAGGACCAGGATAAGGACCGGAACTAGGACCAGGATAAGGATAAGGACAAGGGTCAGATTTAGGATCAGGACCAGGACCAGGAGCAGGACCAAGACCGAGACCAAAACCAGGACTATGAACAGGACCAGGACCATGGCAAGGACCAAGACAAGGATGAGGATCAGCATGAGGTCAAGGATCAAGACCGGGATCACGACCAGGATCAGGATCAGGACCAAGACCAGGACCAGGTTAAGCAACAGGACCAGGATCAGGTCCAAGAACAGGATCAGGACCAAGACTAGGATCAGGACCAAGACCCGGACCAGGATCAGGACCAGAAATAGGACCCGGACCAGAGCCAGGACCAAGACAAGGATCAGGATCAGTACAACAAACAAGACCAGGACCAGGACCAGGACCAGGATACGGACCAGAACAGGGATCAGGACCAGGAACATGACCACGACCAGGATCAGGACCAAGAATAGTGTCAGGATCAGGACAAGAACCTCAGTTCTGGTAAAGTCTTCGTATACATAGCGCCCCTGGAATTTTCAAATTTGAAAGTACAAATACCAGAATCAGGACCAGGGCCAGGATCAGGACAAAGAGCAGGACCAGGACCAGAACCAGGATAAGGACCAGAACAAGGGTCAGAACAAGGACCATGAACAAGACCAGGATCAAGATCAAGACCAATATCAGGACCAGGACAAGAAGCAGAACCAGGACAAGGAGCAGGAATAGGACCAGGACCACGACCAGGTCTAGAACCAGAACCAGAACAAGGACCAGAACCAGGACCAGGACCAGGACCAGGACCAGGACCAGGACCAAGACCAGGACCAGGACCAGGACACAGACCAGGACCAGGAGCAGGACCAGGACCAGGACCAGGACCACGACCAGGACCAGGATAAGGACCAGAACAGGGATCAGGACCAGGACCATGACCAAGACCAGGATCAGGTCCAAGAACAGGATCAGGACCAAGACCAGGATCAGGACCAAGACCCAGACCAGTATCAGGACCAGAAACAGGACCGGGACCAGAGCCAGGACCAAGACAAGGATCAGGATCAGTACAAGAAACAAGACCAGGACCAGGACCTGGATTAGGACCAAGATCAGGATCAGGATCAGGATCAGGATCAGGATCAGGATCAGGATCAGGATCAGGACAAGGACAAGGACCAGTACCAGGACCAGAACCAGGTACTGGACCAGATACAGGATCAGGACTAAAGTCCAGGATCAGAATCAGAACTAGGACCAGGACCTGGACCAAGACAGGGATCAGCATCAGGATCAGGACAAGAAAGAACACCAGGACCAGGATCTAGATTAGGACCAGGATCAGGATCAGGATCAGGATCAGGACGAGGACCAGGATCAGGACCAAGACCAGGACCAAGACCAGGACCAAGACCAGGACCAGGACCTGGACCAGATACAGGATCAGGACAAAGACCCGGAACAGGTTCAGGACCTGGAATAGGACCAGGATCAGATACAGGAACAGAACCAGGACCAGGATCAGGACCAGGACAAGGACCAGGTTCAGAATCAGGACCAAGAACAAGAACAGGAACAGGACCAGAACCAGGACCAGAGCCAGGACCAGATACAGGATCAGGACCAGGACTAGCACCAGGACCAAGACCACGACCAGGACCAGAACCAGAACCATGACCAGGACAAGGACCCGGACCAAGACCAAGACCAGGACCAGGACCAAGACCAGCATCAGGACCAAGACCAGGACCAGGTTAAGCAACAGGACCAGGATCAGGTCCAAGAACAGGATCGGAACCAAGATCAGGATCTGTACCAAGACCCGGACCAGGATCAGGACCAAAAACAGGACCGGGACCAGAGCCAGGACCAAGACATAGATCAGGATTAGTACAACAAACAAGACCAGGACCAGGACCAGGACCAGGACCAGGACCTTGATTAGGACAAAGATCAGGTCCAGAACCAGAACCAGAACAAGGACCAGAACCAGGACCAGGACCAGGACCAAGACCAGGACCAGGACCAGGACACGGACCAGGACACGGACCAGGACCAGGATCAGGATCAGGGCCTGCACCAGGACCAGGACCAGGATAAGGACCAGAACACGGACCAGGACCAGGACCAGGATCAGGACCAGGACCAGGATCAGGATAAGGACCAGAACAGGGATCAAGACCAGGACCATGACCAAGACCAGGATCAGGATTAAGAACAGGATCAGGACCAAGACCAGGATCAGGACCAAGACCCGGACCCGGATCAGGACCAGAAACAGGACCGGGACCAGAGCCAGGACCAAGACAAGGATCAGGATCAGTACAACAAACAAGACCAGGACCAGGACCTGGATTAGGACCAAGATCAGGTCCAGAACCAGGACCAGAACCAGGACCAGGACCAGGATAAGGACCAGAACAGGGATCAGGACCAGGACCATGACCAAGACCAGGATCAGGACCAAGAACAGTGTCAGGATCAGGACGAGAACCTCAGTTCTGGTAAAGTCTTCGTATACATACCGCCCCTCGAATTTTCAAATTTGAAAGTACAAATACCAGGATCAGGACCAGGGCCAGGATCAGGACAAAGAGCAGGACCAGGACCAGAACCAGGATAAGGACCAGAACAAGGGTCAGAACAAGGACCATGAACAAGACCAGTATCAAGATCAAGACCAATATTAGGACCAGGACAAGAAGCAGAACCAGGACAAGGAGCAGGAATAGGACCAGTACCACGACCAGGATCAAGACCAGGACCAAGTACCAGAGCAGGACCAGGATCAGAACCATGACCAGGACAAGGAGCAGGACCAGAACCAGAACCAGAACCAGGATCAGGATCAGGATCAAGATCAGGATAAGGACCAAGACCAGCGTCAGGACGAGGACCAATACGAGGAACAACACCAGCACCAGCATCAGGATCAGGATCAGGATCAGGATCAGGATCAGGATCAGGATCAGGATCAGGATCAGGATCAGGATCAGGATTCAGGATCAGGATCAGTATCAGGACCAGGATCAGGATAAGGACCAGGATAAGGACAAGGATTGTTTTTAACTTTTTACATGGTCTGAGGGGCTAGGACTGAGGGGCTTTGTAAATTTGTCTGGATTGATGTTTCGAGCGGTAAAAGATGTTAAATGAAACACAAGATTTGCTTCTGACAAAAGCAAATATTGAAAACATTAACTTTTATAAGCTTTGCAGCAGTGGCTTTCACAAGCACAATGTTTCTCTCCCCCTGTTTATAACTACTCCACTTTATAAAGCAGCATTACAGTGTAAAAGACCAGCATCAATAACCGACGGTCTATTCATTGGTATCGATCGTTCAATACATAAAAGAAGTATTAGAACAAATATACGCCGGGAAAAGACCGCGTAAAAACTACTTCACCAGATAAAAGCCAACACATGCCAAACCAAAAGCATTTAACCAATTTTATCCTATTTTGTGATTTAACACCCTTACGTTTTTCTAAACCAGGTTACTCAAAAATAAGCAGCACCCTTTTTCCTCCTTTCAAGATAGAATAGACCCCCAGAAAGTTGCCAATGGACATCGCTTTTATCACTTGCTTTATGATTCACCATTGTGTCGTCATTGGCAATATTAGACATTTAGGCTCAGCTCACTTGCACAAAAATCACCCCAATTGAATGACCCCAGAGGTTTTTCTCGTTATCAAAAATTGCTGAGCACTTCAAAGTTTGTGAGTTATGCATGTCAGTATTTGGCACCCTAAATGGTTCAACTTATGTACTGATTATGTAAGACTATAAATCAGTTGAAATAAGTTGTTTTTTTAATTCAATAAAATCAGTTGTTTTTTTAATTGGATACATTCGATCACTGTCAAAGATTAAATAGTTTCCCCGTAACGTAGGACACAGTGACGCATTGACCGTCCCTTAAAATTTTTAACTTCAATGCCCTGAGCAAAGTTTGAAAACAGCCATAAAGTACTGTTGAATATAGTAGCATCCAACGAATTCGTATACCTTAGATGCCACAATAAGACTGGGACACATGGCCCTGGTAGTTGTAAATGCCCAAACTAGATCGCACCTCGGAACATGCAGGCCCACTAGGCTTGGTCCGTCGTCCTGCTATCCCCGGTTCGACGCTATGTGGTTTCCTGCATGTGCTACAGAGGCCATCAAAATATTTGTAGCAAGAGTCGTACAAAACGATTGCGAATGTTTTTCACTCATTGCAATCATGCGTATGTATGACATCATCCAAAACCGGCATTAGTTGGTAAAGTTGTTGACATCTGTTCGACTGCTGTAGTAGACATGTCGGCAGCGAATAGCTTTCACGAGGCAAGAAAAGGTAAGGATTAAATTTTCGCAAAACTTTAATTGCAGTTTCTTAAAACTATAGGCACCAATGCAGCAGGCACAAGGACTAAACATAATTTATAACACTGCTTTGCGTTGATGTAAAACCATAACACGACCAAGCTTCTCTTTAGGGAAACTGAATATGATCTTCTTCCTGTGAGAGATTCACATCTCTTGTCCATTTTGATTCAAGGTAACATTTTCTACAAGGACTACTGAGAGCTTTCACCAATGACTGGGAACATCAAAGTCTTTTCGAAACAAACCGCAGTAATGGAGGGAAAAAATGCAGAATATCTTTTGCTGCAATTGTAAGCTTTTTTAATAGCTTTAATGAATTCACTTAGTACGAATTGCTACGAATCATGCAACTTTGAGCCAAGCAGGAGAATAATAGTATGTGATACAAGGGCACTGTAGAAGAAAGTGAACAGTAGGAAAACTGCCAGTTTTCATTAGTTGGAGCAGTTGCGATCAATTAAGAAAGCATCCCATCTTGCACGTTTTGATCCCTGCTTTTTCCAAGATGCATCCCTTGCTATGAAAAGTTGGCATTTATAGATAAATGTTATATGAAGGGTGCTGAAAATAATTTTTCTTAACTATGGCCATAAAAGAAACAAAATGTCCTCGTTTAAGTTTTGCCTTTTCTTCGACCCGCATCAAGAACAAAGACATTTGAATGCGTGGCTAAAAGCAGCGGAATTTGAAAATGGAGTCATTTGAAAGCGAATCGTTTTTATAGTAACATCTGAAGCGCAGCGATTCAAAAATGGTACAACAACATGCAAAGCGTCAGAGAAGGAATGAATGAATCATCTTTTTCTTCTGCTCCAAGCAACATGATCAAGACCAAGTCATTATTAAAGCAAAAAATGTCACATGACCATGACCATATCATTACAAAAGCAAAAAATGTCACATGAGAAAAATAGCTGGCTCGTTTCCATCAATCCGCCAATTGAATGCAGAATTGCCAACAAACGTGGTTTATGCCACATCTCGTTGCCATTCTAAAGACTGTGGAAAAAGCGGCCTCTGTGTAAATGATACAAATAGGATTTGATGCGCGATCCATTTCGATTGGAAGGATGGTTGCTCGATTTCAATTGGAAAGCTGGTTGCTCGGTGGGCGCAAGAATTCCAAAGTAAATTACTATAGTTAGTGTTGTCTCACCTGTAGACGCTGCCGATGACTCATCGAGTAAAAAATAGTCACTGACAACCCAAGAGCTTGTGGTGCCATAGGAGCTGTACGTTTGATGATCTTGTGACTTTCATTAATGAATAATTTGTAAAGAACGAAAGTACATGATAGAAAAAATAACCAATCATGAGAAGGTTCCTACAAAAAATATGTTTTATTGTTGCACTTGGTTAGGACACAGAATAACATCCGGATATCATGTGAAATAAAAAGATCGGACATTATACGGTAGCAAAAAAACTTTGTAAGTGCATTTTGTTTATATTAAGTGCTTTGAGGAGAAGAGATCGTTAAGCAAACGACTGATCAATCATATGAAGTAAGAAGATCCGACAGTCTTTGTTTACCGCCCATTCCAATGTTTCTAACCTTTGAATCTCTCATCTTCAAATCTTCAAATTAATAGGAATCTTTCATATGAGCTATTTCATCTGTTTTCAAATTCGACATAACCAGACCGTCTGTTCGACATAACCAGAAAATGAGTGACACAAAGAAGCGCGTCAACGTAGAGCCGAAGCAAAAATCAAACCAACAAGTTCAATCCATAAATAGTCAGGTTGCCTTGTAGTAAGAAAGTAGCAACAATTATCTGTGACTACTATCATTTACTTCTTTCATCCTTATATTATAAGCTCTTTTATTCTTTGTTCTTTTATTATAACATGTTTGGACCTCATAACGCAGTACACTTTGAATACCAAAATTTTTTGCACGTTTGATGTAATAATTTATTAATTTACCTGTATATTTTGCATTTTTTCAAGTTGGTATTATTTAGTTCGCCAATTGTTCATTTGTCTGCAAACATACCAAAACGTTTTCCATGCTCAATCTTCTGTAGAGAGCAGCAAAGCCACAACATTGAAGGGCCCCAGAGATGCCTTGAGGCTTGGTTCTTGGGCCCTAAAGGCGAGAATCGACTTGAGTTCAATAACTTTGTTGCAACCATTTTAAATGCCTATGAGGATTTCCGTGCGTCCTACCAACCAGCAGATCCACTGCATGTAACAAGAGATATCCGACAGTCATCTTCCTTTGCAAAGGAAATGAAAATATTAGAAACGGAGTTAAAAAGGCTGACTGAAGAATTGAAGAATTCAGTTCCGTTTTTCAGTTTCAGGTACAAGGTATGTAATACATTACTCACAACATTTACAAGTTATTTACTAGATGATTATCTTTTAGATTAAAAGATTTTATACAGTTTTGAAATGATTAGAGCTGCGCTTTACTACCAACATTCTACAGGGATTGTAGGGAGACTCTTAGCTATCAAACTTACGAGGGGAAGGGAAAGCAAAGTGAGAGCTAGTATTGAGGTGTCTCAAGTACTTTTGCCAGACGTTCCACAGTAGTTTCAAAAACCACAAATTTTCTAATATTCTAATTATTGGTATACTAGGGGATGACCTTATGAAATCAATTTTCTATTAAAGAAAACTTTCTGTGGTAGGTCACAATGTTTTCATTTTCGAACTTTTTCAAGTTACCAAAACCTGCTGGAGGAAAGCGTATAGCAATAATGCATCACAAAGAAGACTCAATCTTAAAATCTTCCGTAACAAGTTCCTGTTTCAACAATTTGGCCGAGATCGCAGCTACATTAGGATCGTTTTGAAAGCAGAACATATCTCGTTGAATGTTGTTTAGCAGTTTTCTAGAGGGAAAAATTCTTTTCTTTCTTTATTAACCTGTAGTTTTTGTTTTCTCCGAACATAAAATTCTCTTTCACTGAACAAATTACAAATTTGGTTTCACATTTTCAGGGTCACATGTTATGGGAAACATCTTTACCCTCGATGCTTGGGTATTTATCAGGCATGCTTTGGAACCAGAATAACGTGGATACATCTTCATCACCAGTGACCGCAATGGTTGAAGCGAAAGTGGGGAGGCAGCTTTGTGATATGTTCGATTTCGGACAGGGTACTATGGCAATTAATCTCCCTCATTTACCTTTTATCATAACCTTGATAATTGCCTTGTGTTTTTGTTGCATCCTAGTTTCCATAGCACTGCAGATCCGTTTTGTTGCATTGGCAAGGACTGCAATGTTGCGTTCCGTTGCACTGTAGGACTGCAAATGGAATTTTCATTCCAACACACTGAAGGTCGCCATAAACACTTGAGTGGAGGACGGGATATTTGGTAGAAGGAAGCTTTCCGAAGAATAAGTGTTTGGTTTCGATAGATAACCACACGTACAATGCTTACAAACTCAATCGCTTTTCCAATTTGAACCTGTTCAACAGAAGCGTTCATTACCAAGATTTGAAGTTTTAAGTCTTTAAAAAAAATGATAATGTAAAGCTTGCGCTGGAAATATGCGGCTGGATTTCGCCATGCGGCAAACTTAATGCCTTTGGAAACATACCTGAGGACCGGATGAAATGCGAGCTGTTCCTTATTAAGTGCAAGCAAACAGACAGAGATCTTGAAAGTAGAATCGTAGAATGTAGAATTCAAACTGAAATAGAAGTAGACAAGCCTTACTCTTACAGGCTGCGTTATCAATTGATTATTGAGCAAGCTATTCTTTCATAATCTTTGGACCACATTTCATACGATAAAAGGGTGTTTGTTGGCTTCTTTACTTAGGCGACAATATTACACCGTGGGGACACATTACGAGCTGTGGGTCCGTAGCAAACATTGAAGCTTTTTGGGCCGCGAGAAACCTAAAGTTTCACCCCATCGCGCTGAAAAACGCAATTGCCGCTGATGGACGACTTGCCAGTGCCAAGGACACGACTCGCGTGTACATTCCCAGTCTAGACCAATGCGTACGACTGATGGAAGCCGACAACTGGGATCTTCTGAATATGGAAGTAGATCACATTTGCGCAATGACTTACGCAGTTGCTGAGCAATGTGGATTATCAATGGCGGCAATTACTGCTATCCTGGATAGCTATAGCCAGGCGTCCATTGGGCTGTCAGACTTCTTGAAGCTGAATGAAATTAACAGTCCGGTTGTCATCTCGCCAGCCACCAACCATTACTCTTGGTCCAAGGCAGCGACGTTGCTTGGGTTAGGGTACACAAACCTCATTCAGGTGCCTGTTGATTGCAATGGGAGGCTGGACCTTCAAGGCAAGATATTTGGCCTTCAACCGTCAGCGTGATTTGTATTAGTGGCTACCATTGTATGATGGTGCTTACAGCGACAAGTGTTGCAATCAACATTGAATGGATAGTGAAAACAATTTCAAAATGGCAGGAAAAAGCGGAACAAGTTTTTGCATACTTGAAGTACTTTTTCGTCCGACACTCCTCAGAGTATGCAAACGTCGGAAAATAACCAAAAGCTGACAGAATTAATAGCCAGATACGGATCGAAAACACTAAAGGGTGATAAGCAGAGAGCGTGTTTGGTTATAATTGAACAAACAGCGTTATTTATGTGTTAAGTATGCAAAAACTAGGCTGCTTTTTCTTGCCATTGTGAAAATAATTAATTGACTTCCAATCCTCTTTAGTTGACAGGCTTTGGCATATTAAGAAAATGAAGAAGGAGTCCAAGCTGTTAATGAAACAAGAATCATCGCTACTTAGACCTGAAATGTTCTATAACTTGTATGGGCCCAGTTAGACATAACTGATACATGCAGTTGCACAATCAATAAAGCTTCGTTGCAATTCAATTCAAATGCCGCTAAAGTACTCATTTAAAGCACCTGACTTACCAGCCATGATTTTGTTATAGAACTTGAAAGATTACTTTCGCACTGTCTTGTCCAAAATATTCCTGTTCTTTGTGTCGTTGCTGTTGTTGGGACTACAGAAGAAGGTGCTGTTGATCCAGTTACGGGCATCCTTCAAGCCAGGGATCAATTTAAAAGACAGGTGAGAGAAATTCGCGAGACTGGATCTCCTTCATTCCTCGAAGCAATTGTGGTTGTGAAGCTTTAGTTGCAAGGAATCCAGGTTCAGTTTGGGTTGGCGAGACAATTATATACTAAATCAAACTGTACTACTCCAAATAAACGTTTCATGAAAACTAACAAAAGTTATAGAAAAAGATAAGAGTTAAACTCTAAGTTGAGGGACAGGGTATGGAAAATGGTTGTTGCGGTATCAAGAAAATTGAATCCCTATATGCCTCGAATAATACGAGGTACATTTCAATAAAGCGAAGTGAAGTATCACTTAATTACAACCGGGTTTGCAGCAGCAACAACAAACATCCTGTCTAATACCATTCTATGCATGTTGCGTCATTCTTGGCCTTGTACTGCGGCTCTTGTCTTTTTCCGAAACAAATTGGTCTGGTAATCTTGGGGTAGAGCAGTGTTACGGGTGATTTTAATGGGGTAAAGAGGGTGCTTCAACTGAGACTTCAGTGAAATTTTGTTAATCAATTGTTTGTGTTTCAGGCTACGATGTTTCTTTTTTCAGTGATATTGATTCTTTAGGGTCTCAACTTTTGTATCCACGCCGATGCAGCCTGGGGAGGATACCTGATGACAATGCTAAAAGATTCTGCGGGGAAAGTTCCCGAGGAGAGGAAGAGAAGCAATGACAACAAGGAGAACTCTAATATTATGAGTGAAATGCCAAGAAGAACTCATTCTATACCTGTAGGTCAAGACTTTTTACCATTATTGAGTACTGACAACTGCTCTTTTCTTCGGTTCAAAGTGAAGGCTTTCAAGAATGCGAAGAGTTGATGCGTATTAGAAAATTCTAGAACCTACTCCCTCTATGCAGCTTTCTCTTTTGGACTGAAGCAAGTGCAATCACTGTGAAGCTGTAATGGATGAATATTAAGATAAGATTAATACTAAAACAAAGATAAAGATTAGATGACTATGATTAAGAGAGAGAGGGAGAGGAGAGGAGAGAGAACTGCATTCTCACAAATCATTACCTGGCTGGAAAGAGACATCCAGGGCACAATTGGACCCTTTATAGCCTATATTACCCAATAATTGCTTCAAACTGTACGCCTCTAGCCATTGTTCCGCTTGATCTTGATTTTTTCATTTTGTAGGCAGACTTAGACAGAGTTATCATGCAATCCCTAAGTAACAATGAATATGCATCTCGAGGGAGATTAGTTTCAGCGAGAAAAGCGGATGAGTCTACTGCAGCTGACGCCGCTACAACCATTCCACTTTCTCCATACACCAGGCAACAATTTCAGTCGCTAAGAATGGTGGATACAATCACCGTTGATCCGCATAAAGCAGGTTTTTGCGTCTACCCTCTGGTGCGCTTTGTTACCGGAATGGGACAATGCGCAATTTTATTGCTCTGAAGGCACCAGAAGTGTTCCACGGGGACGGTGAGCCATCAATCGGAGTTTATGGGCTGGAGGGCTCAAAGCCCGGAGCGGCTGCAACCAGTGTTCTACTGTCTCATAACGTGAGTGGATACTTCTAACATTCAAATTGCTAGTGTCATCTCTCAATGGGAAAGTAAGGCTTCTATTTCGTTCTATTCAACAATACATATTTAGGATTATTCATGCAATCTTCTGCCAAAAAATCGATAACTTGTCCTTAAGCACGTGTTCAGGAAATGACTGTCCTGAAGCATTAACATGAATACGTGTAACGTCATAGATGATCAGAGGACTTTCCGATTGCTTAATTTGCTACGCTTAATCTCGCGATAGGTTATCGGTCTGGACAAGAATGGCTATGGAAAAATCTTTGGTCAATGCATGTTGGCGACAAAGCTGTTTTACTGCATGTGGATGACAATTGCAGAGGAGAGGGACCCATTCGTTTGTGTTAACTTCCTTGACGTACATCGAGACAGCGATGTTAAAGGCTTTATCAGAAAGAACATTTGCGGAAAAACCAACAAGGAGATCTTCAAAGTAAGCATTTTTACTCTACCTGTTCAATTTGTTGCTTAGGATATTAGAAACATTAAACTTCTAGGCTGAAGCTGTTGACTTATCAGTCAAAGCTGCTGACTCTTAGTGTTGTATGTCACCAATGAATTTCCGTACCTGGAGATGCAACCGACGTTATTCGGACTAAGAGCAGCTTTTTTGATACTTGCAACAAACACTATTGATTAGTTGCAGTTTTGTACTGTAGAACTTCAAAATAGCGCTGAACATAATTTTTGTCTGCTTCGTGCGCTTTTTTGTCTGCCACTCGTCAGAAAATGCTATGGTTGAAAAATATCTAAATGTTAATAGTGAAAAAGGCTAGTTTTATCAAGGAAACCATGGTGTTTCAACGATGACTTTATTCCACGTGCACACCTCGAGGCTAAAAGTCAAACTATTTTGGCATCTTCTGGCTTTTAAGCCACTTTTCACAAGGGATGCAAGGATCCCATTGTTCCATGCTACTTTGAAATGCTGCGGTTTTGTTGCTTTCAATTTCTCTTTGGATAGAAGATCTAAGCGAAATGAAGGTGAGTCGTTGTTAGAGAAAAACATAGATATCTAAGGAAGAGTTGATAATAAATTGCGTTTTTAACCAGGACAAAGATGCTTTGAAGTTTCTAGCAGAAGTAGGACCAGATGCCTTAATTAACACATTTGCCATAAATTGGAAAAATGAAGATGGGTCACTAAATACAGACATCAATGTTGCGAATGATCTGCAATCGGAGATCTTCAAGGAATTATCAGTACAGATTGGCTTGCCTACTAAAAGAATACCTATGTATCTGACAATGTCTGAATTTGATACATGCAAATACGGGACATCTTTAGACGACTTTAAAAGGAGACTAGGGGTATGTATTAAAAATTAAAGCAAGATTTACCTCTGGAAAATCATAATGGAGTCTAGTGATATGTAAGCCATGATTGCGCCTACTAAAGATTACCTGTAGGATTAACATTGACACTGTCAGACGCTAGTGAACCATGGCAAGAAAAGTTCATCTTTAGGCCTCCATGTCCTTGTTAAAAGTCAAAATACTGTAGTATCATTTCTATTCTCACCTTCATTCCTCTCTAAATGCAGCACAGAGAGGCTATCGTGGCTATCGTGGGCTCAATAAACAGAGAGGCTATCGTGGGCGACGGAGCTTTTGTCCGCCCACCAGCTTCCCTACTCCCCTTTTACCCTTCATCAGGAACGCCCACATTCTTATTCAGTTACTATTCCTTTTTGTTGATGATCTTGGAAAATGAATAATTGTATTGCTAATAGTAAAGAGGGGTATTTGCTTGTTCTTTCAGATTGTTGAATATACAAAGAAACGCGATTTGAAATTCCTTAGAAGCACAGTTATCAATCCATTTCAATCAACTAACCTGTTTGTTGAAAGGATTCGTGCTTTTTTCTACAACACTGTATTAAACTGTATTGGAAAGGTAAATCAAACTACACTTTCAGTGCCCCCAAGACCCCGGTTATTGCATGTCTGCCTCTGCCATGCACCTTGCAGAACCTACCTCTAGACATAATCTTTTTATGAAGCCACCCTGATTGTGCAGTGATAAAATTCCCTTAAAATAAGGCCTGATTTGCAAACTTTGTTCTATTTCTCAACCCCTCTCGTTTATCGTCGTTCATCGGCAGAGGATATTTTTTCTAAACCTTGTGTCACACTTTGTCTGAAATTAGGATGACTTCCGCCAAAATTTGGCGTCAAAAATCAGCATATATTTAGCCTTTTTCGATCAATTTTAGATTAGAGACGAGCCCTATAGACACGAGTTCGTTAGCGGCCGCTTGAGCAAGAATGGATTCCTCTACTGCTGCAACTTGCCCTCCTTCAAAGAGCGTGAAAGGCAATACCACACTGCATTGCGATTTCAAATTGTTGACAGGGTGACAGTTTTTAAGCTGAAAAGAATGGAAACAGCTGGCAAAGTAAGCAGAATCATTTTGAAGATTTCAAAGGCCATGAAAATGCAAGACATTGTCCGCTCACGACAAGTTTTGGCGTTTGATCTGTTTGTTTATACAGTTACACAAGGGGCTAAAAACGAAGGGACAAAGCTGCATTTAAAGAATGTCGAGTTATTGGTCGATGACGTGTTTAGACATGAGCACCTACTGCATCAAGCTGCTGACACAGATTACCCTATTTCGCAAACGTATTTTCTGTTTGGGGATAAAGACGAAGTTTACATTTCACACTGCATAACGAAGAAACCTGACTTTTTCCAGGTATTTATAGTATTGTGCTACTTGTTTCAATTTACTGTAAACCAGGCCGTGGGATTTTTGTTACCACTCCATAAAGGGTTTATTTGTAATTTTTAAGTCTTCGCAGGTTTGTTCAAGGCCTGAGTTTCTTTAAAACAATGTTGTTAATAAGAAATTAAAGAACCATGAAGGTTCAAGTTGAGAAAAAGAAACCCTCTTTTGTAGCTGGTTCAGCTGGATGCAAGACCACATAGCCTGTCTGCAGAGGTGGTTGACAGTGGAGTTGAGGTAACCATCTTAGATGTCCGTGGATCTCCACTGATGTATGAAGGCAGTATCCAAGATCCTTTGCAAGCTCAGACATACCAGGTCGTCTTAACAGGCATGGACAATGTCCAGATCCACACTGAAATTGGACTTCGCATGGATAGGTGCAAAATCTGGTTTCAAGAAATTGTGTAGTCTGAACCTTGTTGGAATACGCCATTGTGTTAAGAACAAATACATGTAAAATTGCATTGGACTTAAATGTAAAATATTCATTATACCTTCTTTGCCATAAACTGGAGACTTGAAGTAAGCCCAGCGTTGAAGGCTGCACAGCAATGTTTGGCAGCAGAAGTCTAAGAGTGCGGGCATCATTTGCTTTGATCTACATTACCGAAAACACAAGTAAAAATAACTTCAGAAAATATGGCTAATTCTAATTTGACCCCTAAGATATTCAATATATGATGTATTTACTTTTTGTCTTCAAAACAATAAACGTCGTGTGGAGTAGAGGTCGATTTCAAGCAAGGATACTAATTGGATTTACCTACCACGAGATTCGACTTCCGTGAAATAGATCTTAATTTGGAGCCATTGAAAGAAAATCACGTCAGTTCCTTGCTGATCGCAAAATCCAATGTAAACAGTTGAAGCATGGTAGATAAGAAGCAGGGCTGGGACCTTGTTTGAGCCGGTTTGCACTGTTGGAAATAGATGCTGAATTTGCGCGATAGGATTAAAATCGATGCTTCTGTTTCAAAATGCTGTCCTGCTTGATAAAGTTAAGCGCATTCTTAAAACCATCTGCAGATGTGGAGCATATAATATGAAGGTATTGTCAAATATGTATGGCTTCTTCCAAAACGTTCCTTTTTTGCTTTTTTTATTGCATCTTCTTGAGCACTTTTCTTATTCTTTCAGTGGAACAAACTTGATAAGTGGGCCATTGAGTTAAATAAAATGTAAATTTGCATTAAAGTGTTCCAAAGAATAATCTTTCATTTCTTTCTTGAAAGGATAATTGCTTGATAGAATGAACCCATGGGAGCAAAGTATAAACTATCACCATCTTGCAGTTCTTCCATAAACCCAAACATAGATTAATTTTTTTTCACGTCAGGATTGAATACACAAGATATGATTGGGCTGATAAGATAGTTCAATATCGCCAGCGCCCACTCCCAGCAGAAACTGTACACAAAAAGAGGACTGCCTGTTTCTAAGGCCTTCAAAATGTGCTTTGCATAAACAAGAGGAGCAAATAAGAAACGAAATGATAATCAAGCCACCGATGCACAGATCTTTTGTTTCTCAGTTACATTCTGCTTGCATGCCTGGATGTTTCTGCAGCAATCTGTCGACGGATGCTTTGAGTACACAGCAGAGCTTTTGTATAACACAAACAGATGAGTATGGTCGCAAGAAGGCCCACAATCAGTGCTATTATCATAGTCGACCGCCGATATCCAATGAAAAGGCTTCCAGTGAGAATGGTTATTGACAGTATCCAAATACCAAGGAGAAAAACAAAAACTAGACGGGAAGTCAACTGCAATCTGTGCACCAATGGGTGGAAAACATTTATATTCTCTCTATTGCAATGGCAGTTATGGTCAAGAGGGTAACTATCGAAAAGAAGTAAGATGATGACAACTGTGGCAAAACTAGAAGGGTCCTTGAGAACAGCAATGTACAGGAATGCGAAAAAAAGGCCTGACATTGAGGAGACCCTGAGCCAAGTTCCGAAAATGCCAGGTTCTCTCCACTCCTCATTCCATTCGAAGGAAACATCTTTCAATAAAATGGTCGGTACTGCCGTGAGAAGATTGGAGGCAGGGCACACACAACTGTTAACTATATGTGCCGTTATATTACTCATCACTGGGTCACTACAGCTGACATAATGCATAATGCACTTTGACAAACACCATCTGGAAACCCCTCCGTATGAAAGTAATTTATGATATTATAATAAGATCACCATTCCAAATAAATTGCAAGGATTTTCTTCAATAGCGTTGTAGTTTTCTTGTAGTATAGCCAAATCAAAAGCTCTACACTGAAACGAAAATAAAAAATACCCCACTTATTGTTCCATACTAAAGAGCACATCATTCAGTGGACTCTGCGTTCCATACGTAGTTCCATCGGAAATCGTGCCGAAGCTGAAAAGCAAGATTTAATAACAGTTTTGCATTCAGTCTTCTAATTTAATATTGCTTCCTTTAATCCAGCATTAATCATATGTCGTGTATAGCAATATGCTACATTTCCCAAAATGACGAATAAAGTCCTTTTGAGATGGATGAATATGCTAGAAGTTGAATTATTCATCGATAGTGTCAATAAGAATCCATTTGTTTGGGAGAAAGCAAGAATTTGCATATAATGGAAATTTGTCGAGAATTGAGAAAAAAATATGTGTCTCACAATGACCAGTTGGTAAGGCTGAACTCAGTGCCTGATTTAGTGTGGTCTTGTACACTAATATTGGTTTTGAGAATCCAAATTGCGGTCTTGAAATAAAGAATTAGTGGGAGGATTTTCTTGAAACAAGGTTTTTAATACCTTTTAATTGAACCTTGCTTTGCCACTTAAATAGATTTCCGGAATATTGTATTCAGATTGACATAATGTCTGGAGTTGAATTAGCCAATATTTGCAATGACTCAAATATAACAGTACATCATTTACTGGTGAGCAAGTCAGTAATTTTATGAAAACACTCGAATATTAAGACAGAGTAAATTGATATTATTCTGTGTACAGGCCACGAGCTATACAATATTTACAAATTATTCTTTGTCTGCCATGAGTCTGCCTCATTCCAATATTAAGCCTTGTGACTCTCTGTGCGTTATGTTTATTAGCAAATCTTAAAAGTAAATTGAAATTTTATTCCTTCATGATGTGTTTTTTCGCATCACATTATAATCATTTCATGACTCGTAAATGCATTTTTAGCCTATCTAGGGCTTTCAGTTTTAAAACGATTGGCTTGTATAACTGGACCTTTTCCGTTAAAATTGCAAATGACTTTGTATTATTGATAGTTTTTAAATATTTGTAGACAAGCTATCGTAGAACTTTTCAGAAGTTATATTTATTAAGTTAACGAATTGATTACCTTGATGAAACTTGATCAAACAAGTAAAGTAATAGTCAACCCTATAGTAATCCCGGTACCTAAAGTAAAATTTCCCAGAAATCTTCTATTTAACCTGATTAAAATTGTATAACTAATAGGGCGCCAATAGGCTCGACAGTTGCTTAACTTTGGGTTTGTAAAATGGGTCCGAAAAAATTTGTGTAGCGGAAAATCAGCTTTTTGCAAACAAAATAAATGATCGTAGGTATAAGTATTTTTTGCTTACTTGAATAATTAAACATTATTTCAAACTAGGATTTGCTATCCTCTAACATACGTACCGCAGATTTCTCTATTAAGGGATATTCGATGGCCAAAGGAAAAAGCACCATCATTCAAGAGAGACAACACAAGCTATATACACATGTTACGTAACCAAAATTGATAATTTTGAAAAAATCTCGTAATAATTTGTCTAAAAATTAGTCTGTTGTTTGTTGTTGGCAAAACAATCTGCTATTCACCTAGTAAAACCCCCCTTCTAACTCAATTGCGTAGCCGTGGTTTGACGATTGGAAGGGGAGTCTGACAGAAGGGGGTCCGTTGGACTTACAACAGAAACATTCTTGGTACTACACCCTTCAGAATTCGGGAAAACGTCCCATTTTGTAATAACGTATAACTTGTCAAACAAAATAACAGTCATATGTAGCTTTTTGAGGCTGGCCCCCATTCCATTCTACAACTGGCTATTTCAAAATTCCTTTACATTGTGAATTTTGTCAGAAGTGGAAGCTTTACATGCAAAATTTTTAAAAGTTGTAAGCAAATATTTGAAAATACTAAATAGTGTTTAAAAGCTTCAAGCTAAGTCAATTCTTATAGGAACAAAGTCAGCCAAATCCTTGACAAGAATTTCGGTTTCTAGTTTTCTAAGGATTCAAGCATTTCAGAATTCCAGCCACTACTTTATCGGGAATGTCTAAAGAACGCGAAGGATTTTTCTCTAAAAACCCTTGTATAAAAAGCGGAAATTTAAAAACATTCCGAATAGGGGCAGACTGGGTTTCCTTGTGAGCGAAGCGAAAATAAAATCTTTTGCGACCACGCTCTTTAGATTAGCTTACAATAATTTTCAGAATATTTCTTGCAGTCGTTGTCTTGCAATTCTTTAAAACATTTTACCTGAAATATCACCCCTCCCCCTACCCCCACTCCCTGGGGTACTGATTTTATTGCAGATTTGCATTTCTCAGATACCAACTTTCTGAGCGTTAGGGGGCTGCTACCTATTTGCAATTGCCTACAGACATAAGCTTGGAAAATACAAGCCAACCGGTTTTGTAGCGAGTGTTGCCTTCTGGGTGATGCACAGGTTTGATTCTGCTTTCAAAAACACACAATTTTTTTACAAAGAATTTGGAATTGTGCAGCATTTGCTGATCAAACTTTCGCCTTGAATGAGTTTTTCAATAACAGGAATTGGGAATCTTTGCTATTAAACTTAATTTTTAATTTACTCTCGACGTGAAACTGTTATGCAAACATACTCCGTACTCTCTCGATTTTTGTTTTGTATGAAGTATCTGCTTTTTGAAAGCTTTTAAATTTTTAAAAAAAAATTAACGCGAGGCAAAGGACTCACCAGGAAATTTCCCGATGCCCAGGTGGGCCTGTGCGCTTTTGCATAACGTTTTTTATGAATGTGAATTGTTTGGGATCAAAAATCTGGAAGGGACTTGCCTCGGATCTTTAATAATGGGCTCTGACACATGTTGGAAAGTGGGGATGGGGATGGGCAAGGGAAGATTTAACAATCATAAGAAAGTTTTTTAAAAAGTTGTAAGTTCTTTGCAATTCGTTTAAATATCGGCTATATTTCAATGGGCTATTTAAAAAGTGATGAACTTACCATCTAATTCATATTTTCTTGCATATCTTCTCAAACAGTCCTTCTCTTTTTGACTGAAGCCATCGGGATAAAGTTGTTTAAGACGGTTGGTCTTATTTGAATGATAATTAAAAATTTCTTTCATTTTCTGAAAATCTTTCTTCGTCGTTTCTTCCATACTTACATTTTCAATTGATTCTCGATCCTTCTTCGTAATCTCCGTCATCCTTAATTCATATCACGTTCGAGCTACGATAACTGTTCGCGATCGCTCTTTGAAGAAAAATGGCATAAAGGTCTGCCAATGAGATGTATTTAAGCTGTTTCTCCCCCATAAGGTAATGATTTTATTGACAATGTCAGTGATTTTGCTGACAATTTTTCTATCGTGATTTTCCGTTATAATACTGAAAACATATTTGCTGTATCCGTTCAAGCGCATATGCTCATCATGGAGCGGATCCGTATTGCAGCTTGTTTAGAAACGCACATCCGTTGAAACACATGTGTCCAATGTGACGCATATGCGCTTCACGCCATTAACAGCAAGGCCCTGCATGTCCGCCATTACACTGTAAAACTCGAGACGCATTTGTGTCTCAGCCCATGCAGAAACGCATGCCCATGCAGAAACGCATAGAACACCGGCCTGTAATACTACATCCTTGTTATACAACTTTCAGCACGTGACTATTGTTCTTCTGAGTCCAATGGCCTAAGTTGAAGTTCGATGGCGCTTGAAGTTCTTCTCTCTACTTTTTCAGGGGCCCATCCCCTTATCAGAGCTTGGATTGTTGATATTTGCATTCAGTGGGGGCTCTGGGCTATAGCTGCATACCTAAAGACAGAGTTGTTCTATGATCTCGCCGGCTCGTCGACTTTTCTGCTCCTTGCATGGCAAACTCTTGGGTGGGGGGAGACTTACCACACAAGACAGGTTATTCAGACCTTGTGCATATCTGCGTGGTCTTTAAGGCTGGGATCCTACTTGTTTGTGAGGATAATTAACGATAAGGGCGTTGATAAACGGTTCAATCGTGCCCGTGACAGCCCTTACTTGTTTTTCATATATTGGACAGTGCAGGCTGTTTGGATTTGGGTCACTCTTGCTCCGTCGATGATTCTCAACACAAAACGGCAAAACCCACAGCTGAGTGCTAGAGATTATGCAGGGTGGATTCTTTGGCTTGTCGGATTCATGACAGAAGTTGTTGCTGACACACAAAAATCTACGTTCAAGTCTGACCCAAACAACCACGGCAAGTGGATTCAGACGGGTCTGTGGGCAGTGTCTAGGCATCCAAATTACTTTGGAGAAATGCTGTTGTGGGTAGGCCTATTTATATCCGCCTCGTCTGTTTTGAATGGCCTTGAATGGATAAGCATCTTATCACCTGGATTTGTTATTTTTCTACTCACAAGAGTCAGTGGAATTCCTCTTCTGGAAAGACAAGCTGATAAGCGCTGGGGCCAGCTAACAGCATACCAAAACTATAAGAAAAACACTGCATGTTTAATCCCATGTTTATGGTGAAAATCTTCTTAACACAACATATATCTTCATTTAACTGCTTTAGAAAGCATATGAGAGTAACCTAGAAATTCTAGTTACTTAAAAGTGTGGTTGTGTGTATCGCAGTCTTCTTGAACAGTACTTGCTTTCTAAACCATTTCATGAATTATTATGACCCATTAATGTTTTGAAAGAGCAATAAAAATTTGTGAGGATCTGCTCAAACATGAGTTTAAATAGCTATAAATAGCTATAAAGATTTTTAGGTTTAAAAAGTTTTTATAAGCAGCAAACACCGCCTTCATTCATATGCAGTCACCATTTAAGACAAAACAAGAAAGTCTAAATGTCACAAGCTCTTGCCAAGAAAAGAGTGATTCATTAATCATTCTTTCAGTGCTTTTCTTGAAAAAGATGTTTAATGAATGTCATTCTGTATTTGTGAAAATTCCTCCTTCTGAACAGTTGATAATTTCTTAGAATGACACAAAAATTAAGAATTTCATTGGAAAAAATAAAGACTGGATTATATCCAGCATAAATAAAAAATTCCTACACATGTTAAGGTACCAATTATGTAGCTAAGAGCAAAAAAACCTTGGCTTTACCTACATATACTGAGAAATCATTATAAATCCAGACACATTAATGGCTTTCTTACTCAGGTTCCTTAAAACTGCAAGGTCTGTTTGCACTTGCAGAGCTGCAGCTTATAAGCTGCCAGACATTCTTGGTCATCAAGCAGATCGCAGAATACTTCTAGGGTCTGTATGCATGAGCTGTGTCTACTATAGTGCCATCACCCTGCCACAAGACTGCTGGTTTATATCACTTTTACAGGCATATTTGAAATTTATTACAATTGGGGTAAAGGCAGTTTTATCTTTGAGCTTCTACATTGAGAGATTAATCTAAGGAAGAAGAATCCTAGTGGTGCCAAGCACCTTAAAAGGAGCTTGCATTTAAGCACAGTTAAAATTGATGATATATAATGTGATAGTATACATAAAATCATAGATAATATACAAGCATGTTGCCTAGATACATTTTGAATCATTGCATTAAATGTAGCAATTATTATGTGCATTGCAGAAAATTAGCAGTATGCATAACTTAATGGAATACATATTAAAAAGTTTATTGTGCTCTTCAAAACAGAGATAGGGCAAACACTCAAAGATAGAGCAACAGTATTCTTCGAAATACTCGATGACATCAGGAGGGGAGTTTCCTGTATGTTTTAAATAGAGTGCAAACACCTTTTGCAGAGACTTTTTGAAAATAAGGGCAAGAATTAAATTGCTAGTTATAGCAAAGTGAACACAAACTAAACTCTGTCTAAGATGTTGACAAAATTATGACTTTAAGCCTTGACTTGCATCTTCCAATTTGGAACTCTTCATAAACAAATCTTTCATTCTTATAGTGAAATGAAACATTCTTTCAAGCCTCTAGAAAAATAAATCTAAGAAAAGGAGTAGTTAAAAGGAAGCAAGTACCATAAAAAATCAATCATTTCAAATTGATATTTCAAAGCTTTGAATATTGCATTGAAATCCAATGTTGGATGCCATTTCAACATCATACAAATATCAACCTACTACTTATGTTCACAGAGTTTACACACTAAAGGAGTCCTTGATTCCTTTCAGTTGAGTCCTGATGTCTATAGAAACAAAGTTTTAATCTTATCACATAAATTCAAAAATCTATTTCACGGGTCATCCATACAGTATGCAACACACCAAGGGGAAGGAGAGTCAACCAAAAATGGGTATATAGTATGTACGCTTAAGAAATTCTTAAACCTGAAATTTGAGCTTGCAAGCTTGTCAATGTGCTTCACATGATTCTTATATTATAACAAGGTATTGTCAATATGGTCAAATCTCTGAATTTCTCTGGAAACTCTTAACTATTTGCATTAGACACTGAAACAGGAGGGAGGGGGCAAAAAAGACGTAAGCATATGCAGTGTATGCAAAAGGGGAGTTCACAAAAAGCATACATGTTCGTACAAGGGGAAGGGGGATCAAAAATTTTATCTCTAACTGCGCACATACTTTATGAATGACCCTTTATAAAGGTGCAAAAATGACTTTTAAATATAAATTAGAATAAGTGGCTGAGCAGTTTTGTCTCTCACATTTCATCTTGTTTGTCCTGTCCAACTTCATTCTAAGTGGAGAAAAGATAAAGTTTGTACTATAAACATGCAAAAGAAGCACAGATATCAAGTAGCTTTATTCTGAATTTTTCTGTATGTTAATATTGGATATCGTTAGCTGTTTAATAGTAAGGAGGTAAAGACAGTCTACAAGCAGCTTATAGAAGCTGCAGCCTAAAAGAAACACATTTCCAAGACACATTTCTGTAAGCACAAACGCTGTAAGGTACAAAAAAGGTACCAAGGAGACTTCCTAAATTGAAATTTTGAGTAAAGAAAAATTTGTTAAAAACTTCTATTAAAATAAAGACATAAAATAAGTGAAAATGTCATTATGCCTAAGACTCACAATATTCACATCATTTTCTTTTCTTCTTTTGCTTTCCTCTTGTGTTTCCAATAGGTGTTGGCTCTACTATCATCGCATGTCCCTCTGCTCTAATATGGTCAAATAGCTTACTCCTTGATGAGAAAAATTGTGAACAAACATTACATTTAGATTCAATCCCACTGGTGTTTTTGACTTTTTTCTTATCCTTCGTTTCCTCTTCTGCTACTTTTTGATTAAGGGGTTGACTTTCATTGTCCATACATTCATTGACAGCCACATCTTCTTTATTAGAAACAGCATCCTCTTGTTTATTTGTCTCTGTTTCAGTACTTGCTGATCTTTCTAAAATTTTTCCCAAGTTCTTTTTCTTCTTTGCTTTGGGCAAAGCTTTTGTTTTACTGATCTTTATGGAGTCACAAATGCGTGATTGGCCAAGATGCGCATCAAAAGATTCTTTTTCTTCAAAATTGTCTGCTTTCTCATCAGTATCAGGAGAATCAGAGCTACTTGATTGCTTGAGGTTACTACGCTTTTCTTTCAACTTCTTCTTGCTTGAAGCTTTCCTTGGCAAATGTAATGAGTCCTGTGCACAATTTCCAAGCCGAGTAGCAATTCCATTTGCCATAAATGTTGCTAGCTCATCTGAGTCAATGGATATTTCTTCTTTCATATCTTTTTTCAGTTTGCTTTCATTGCAATCATTTTGCTCCTGAGGTTCTACCTTAAAGTTAATATAGTCTTCATCGCTATCAGACTCATCATCAAATGTTGCCTGTGATTGGTTGACTGATGTGCTCCATTTTTCAAAATCTAGTGTCAAATCTTCTCCTCTTGAATGCCTTTTGATTTCCAAGTTGACATAATTTGATGGTAATGAGACACTGTCAAGATGGTGGTAAGGTCTTTTAAATCCATCTTGCCCATCTGAAGATTTTGAATCATGTGACACATTGGCATATTCTGGTTCAATCCATTCTTGCAAGCTTGCATCAGATGGAGATACTTTCTCCACTTCTTTGCCATCTTCTAAAACATCATCAATCAAACTTTCATTTGCTTTTGTAAAGGCAACGGTAATTAAGTGGTTTTCCATTTCTTGCTTGATCAATTCTACATTTTCCTTGTGTTTCTTTGATTTCTCATGGTTTGCTAATGCTTTCTCTGATTTGAAACTTTTCTCGCAAGCTATGCAATAGAACCTCTGTACATCTTCATGTGAATCAGAATCTTCTCCTGAGTCACTAATGAAATGTGACTCTATCTCATGTAATTCTCTTTGCATATTGGCATATGACATCCACTCTTGTTCTTCATATTCCTCCAACTCCTTATTTTTCTTCTTGATTTTCTCCAGCCTCTTCTTCTCGGAAGCTTCCTTTTGTGATTTCTCTTCTTCTTCCAGCCGTCTTATGTAATTTTTCACTCTTCTATCCCTTTTTTTAACAAATGCAGCCAAGGCTCTCACCTCTTCATTTCTCTTCCGTCGGGCAGCATCTCTCAGTTTTTTGTTCTCCTTTTCCATTAGTCGAAGTGTTGGTCTATTTGCTGCTTGTCTGATGTCGTATTTCTCGTAACACACATACGATTTCAGCGTACAGTAGTTCTGCCAATAACTATAAAATTCCTTAACTCCATCTTCATATTTTGATTCTGAAGTTCCAAATTCTGGACAAACAATAAGGACAGCCTCATCCTCTTCGTCTCTGTACGGCTCATCCTCTTCGAAGATCTTCTTGAAGACCCAGCTATATACAGCAAAGAAACCATCCTTATCGTCGCCATACCCTTTGTATACCGAAGCATCAAAGTACTTCATTAAATCTAGCTCATTATTAGCCAAGTCTTCGCCTCCCCTGAGGATTGCTTCCCTATGCTTGTCATAAAATGCCCGTTCCTGTGGATCACTAAGAACTTCGTAGGCCTGTTGTACTTCACGGAACACACGCGTGCTTTCTTCGACACTGTCTGGATTTTTGTCAGGGTGGTACTGCAAGGCCAATTTCCTGTAGGACTTTTTCAGTTCATCGTTATTGGCATTTCTTGGGACGCCTAAAACATCGTAATGACAACGCATTTTCTCTTCGTTTCGTTGAAAATGTAAATTCCAGCAAAGCTTTCAAGCTGCGAAAATATAGGAACAACTCCACAGAGCTACGACATGCTTCAATGGCCTAAATGAAATGTCCGCAGTGCGCCTTCGCATTCATTATGTCATCCACCACAAAGCCTACACAAATATGTAGGCAATTGAAATGTTATTTTCATTCTATTGCAATCCCATGTCAGCATTTATGAATCATGGCCCAATCTGCTGTTTTACACTAGCATTGGCCATAAAATTATGTTTATAACTAAATGAAAATATATCAATGAATAGTATGGTGAGATAACAGTGAAGCTCTAGTTCGAGGGCTGACCCATTCCTTTATAATAATATTTCGTATTGTGTTTATCAGCGGAACTTTTACTGAAAACAGCCAGGATCCCGTCGTGCAATACCAGACTGCTTGGCGTTCTCGACATCAAATATTATCTGACTATAGAATTGACGGAATTGACATTATAAAAAACTTCACAAATTCCTGAGAGTCCTGAGAATGAGCGAGAACTGTATTGCACTGATTGCCAATTGATCTGTCATCACAGATTCTCTATTTAGTCAGTGCTCAATAGTGGCGTGCTGGCCGGGGGCGATTGCCACTGATTGCCGAAGGACGCTAAAAATTTTACCTTACAGGAGCGCATGCGCTTAAGTAAGCGTTCATCTTTCAGGGACAACGGTGGTCCGTGGCGGACTGGCTCAGAATTTTTAACCGGCCATGAAGAACTGAGAGGGGCCCAAGTGCGTGTGGTCTGAAAATTGGGCCTGATCAAATGGACACTTCATCGAAATCGGTCAACTAATTAGCAACATAGCATATGTAGTTGGAATAGCAAAGTTTAGCTGTTAATTACAAATGGGAACAGAGTACTATAATTGAAATTTAACATTAAATGATCAAATTCGGTCTGACTTGGATTCTGATTAAGTAATTTTGCGCAAGATACCTTCTTGTAGCAAACAAAGATAAAATAATAAGAAAATGAACCTGAGATTCTTAAAGGATAGTAAGTTTAAAATGAAATAATATCTAAGATGTAAGGAAGCCTCATCCCTACTAAAATTTGAACTAAAATTTGCAGACCTAATAGCAAACAACAAAAGAAAGTATACTGATTCCTTTTGCAGAAAATGTGGTTCCAACGAGGAATTCGTTGAACGCTAATTGGATTGTCCAAATTTCTATCAAAAACCCAAAATAGAAAAGGCTTGTAATAGCAACAAATCAATCCAAAGTTCTGGAAAAACCAACAAAACTTGAACACAAAATAATGGTTTGCTGATACCCGAGTTAACTGCTTCGAAATGAAGATTCAGCTTTTAAATTATCACTAACAGATATTCTCTAGTCAGATATTCTATGGTAACAGTTGGAGCCAGCTTGCAGATGTTTTCATCAAATTCATTTTCTATACAGCTGTACGAAAATTTCATATCTGAATGCTAAGTAAATCATAGCTAAATCATAACAAGAAGGTTCCCTTGAATTTTTGGTAATCATCCGCTAAAAATAGTTTGCTGTCTGAATTTCAGACTCAATACATGCTTACATACGATATTTTTCACAAAACTTTTATATTTATCATTTCGAAAACCAATTGAATCAAATGCTACCAGAAACTGTATTTCTTTCCTTTGCATTCCAAGAAACCAGTAATCAGTCCTGACCCCTTTTTGCAACAACTTTGACTTCTTTTCTGAAAGCCACTTGCGACTTAAAGTTTATTGGTCTATTATGTGCAATTTGGCTAATTCTTGTCATTTTCTTGACAGCTTTTTTATGTCAACTTTACATTCCATGAGGCAGGCAATACCTTTACCCATTCGTGTTAGAATTAGACTTCGCATTGCATTATCTAAATGCCATGGAATAGTTCACGCCGGAGTTTGTTTTAAAGTTAACTACTGATTCACAACTCCTTTACTTTGTTGCTAGCTTCGACCCTCGCCACAGCCCTAAATCTAAGTGAACTCTACAACTAATGCTGTAGATATAAACTGCGCCTGGGTGTATGACAAATAGAAATTACAGACAATTCCATAATATTAAAAGATCCAAATCCCTATTTCCCTTCCATAACCTACACAAGTCATGCTCGAGTAAAAAACATCGCAATTTAATTTTAACCCAATCCTTTCTACAACACGCGATGACAATATATTCACCCTCAGTTTTGATTCCATCAATGACGTTTATCATTCGTAATGGGATACCGTAAAGCCTCATATTCCTAAAATGGGGCCCCTATTCTGCAAAGATGGGCCCCTTTCACCAGATTTTGTAGGGGGGCCATACTTCATTAGAAGGCCGCACATTAGAATTTGATGTTTTATCTTCCATAAACTTTATACTAGGGAAAGTAAAAGCTGAATGTAAACCTGAGTAAATTGGGCGAAACAAAACAATAACAAAACGCGCAATTTTGTACGAGCAAGGGGCGATTGGCCACATTTTCCCTGCTGCGAAGGACATCAATGAATTTGCAATGAAATTTCGAAAAAAACCTAATCATCGATAGACCAACAAAGTAGTTCATTTCATAACATTTGCGAGGGATAGGGTAATTGTCTGTTCACCACTACACCAAATATGCCTGTGAGATTGGCTTCATGTGAGAGCATCCCGTGCCAGTACTTTCTATGAAATTGGTACAGAGACCGTTAAGAATAAGACATCGTTCCCAAGTGCCTGGAGTTGTGAAAAAGCAGACGAGCCACTATTTCGCATATCGTGCGTCTGGTACCCAGGGTAATGAGCCAGCAGAAATACCAGAAAACCGCATGGCGTGCAATACATTTTTTTGAAGTTATGGACATTGTATTGAAATAAATGAGAACATGATTCGAAGTGAGCAAGAATCTCCATACCACATTCCACTTCTTTTCACTTAGTTATGTTGATCTGTTTTCCAGGGATCACCATATAACCGTTCGAGATGTTAGAAAAAATTGATCGATTTTCGTAGAAATTACAGTTTATACACAGACCAATGTGTTTCCGAGCTCTTGTGCTTTCTTGCATCATTTTAGAAATTCGGTTTGCATGATTATGATGTGATTATAGAATAGGAGACAAGTTGTCTCAGACAACATTGTGACAAAACGGATAAGATGGCGTTGAAAAAACAATTTTTTTGTGGAAGGCAAGGTCATTGACAGTTTGGGACGAAGACCTCCCGAACTTATTACGTAAGCTCCTTTATTACGAAAAATTGTAGACTTGCTTGAGAGGGAAAACCTTTGTTGTATGAACAAGTAGCCTGGTTTATGAAAATTCGGCTAACGCTGTTTATTTGGACTCAATTTATTTCAATCGTGTATTTGAAGAACACACCAGTGACGATATTCTAAGCTTCAGATAAAAATTGGCATGTCCCAAATTGGCTTCAAATGATGTCCGCTGAATCCATTCTTTTCATTGCATTTTTCATGTTGAAACGTAGAAATGAATTAATCTTCAAAGACCTTTTGGTCACTATTACAGGGGTAATGTTAAGTGTTCGTGTCAAATTTTTACTGACTTAAGGCTCTCATTAAAACGAATTTGTACGTGGAAATTTTCCAGGTTTGAATTGCGAAAAACAAGCCGTAGTTTTCTTTTGTGTTTGTCTTCGTTGGAGGATTATCTTGCGAATTTGGTCGCTTTTCTGATTGAGAAATGACAAAGTATTTATAAAAGTATAACTTTATTCAATACTCGTTTTTTAATGGCATTTTATAAAAATTGGAAAAACAGGGATAGCCTCTACCTCCAAGTTGTTTAGTAATTATTTTTTTTAGCTAAACTGATGACGTCTTTTCGCTTAACTCGTCGTTTCCTTTTTCTAAAATGCTAAGCTGGATTTAATGCATCATCTCTAGTTGCAGGTTTTGAATAATAAATGCTTTACCTGTGGTTCAATTGAAGAGGTTTTCTTCCGCCATTGTCATATACAAGCTTATTCATCATAGAGAATGTTATCAGTTTCCCAGTGATGTCGTTTGAAAGGAGGTCCAAAATCCTGTTGTGATAATCTGAAAGGTTTCCGAGCTGCAAATTCCATCATGAGCAAGGTGAAGTTCTCGTCAAGTTACAAAGCAATCGAAGTGGGACTGTTGGACGGCAATACGATTGCCCGGTCCATATATAAACAGTCAAAAGCAGTTGAACTGGTTGACAATTTGTTGCAAATGTTCAATGTTGTCGAGAGGGATTACTTTGGATTATACTTCTTGTCAGACAGGCAACGCAAATGGCTGGATTTGAAGAAAAAAATATGGCCCCAAATCAGGCATCTAGATCCGCCATATTTGATTCATTTTGGAATGCAGTTCTATCCACAGAACCCAGTTCTTCTGCAAGAAGAAATGACGAGGTATCTGCTGTTTTTGCAGCTAAGAAAAGACGTCATAGAAGACAGGCTTGTCATTACTGACAAAGAGCGTTCTGAACTTTGTGCTTTCATTTTGCAAGCTGAAGGCGCAGGTAATAGTTCTTCGTTGCATACAATTCAAACTTTGATTTGTATAAAACTTCATGGCTCTATGAAACTCAGGATATCAACTTAAAACCGCCCCGTCCTAGATAAGATTTCCATATGTCAAACATTGAAAGAAAGGCGGCAAATACCTTCTACATTGCACATTGAAATGCAGATTAATAAAATCACTTGTCATCTTGATAATGCGTTGATCAATTCAGAAGTATTATTATAATATATGGCCATTAGAAAATAAAACAACTGCATGCCATGTTCAGAAAAAAGTGCATGTGTCGCCAAGGTCATTTACTGCAAACCCTCATCCATTCACAGTGATATAAACAACCAATGTAGGTTCCTCCTTCTAAAAATCAGAAAAGCAGGGAGGGTCGGCCCCTTCGAACGATAGGCAGTATGGGGCGCGGGTGGCCTAACATATTTTTATTTATGAATGAAAAGACAGTGCTGGCGAAACTGGGGGCGGGGAGCCATGCCCTCCATCCCCTAATTTTTTGTAGAGCAAAATATTTTATAAAGCCATGCAGAAAGAATTTGAAAGATGTCTACAAGTAGAAAGTAAGGAGGTTAAATATGCTGTTTATTATTTTTCTGAGTAGGGCCCTGACTATTACTCTATTATCAAAATATTTATGGTTGGCTTCTTCTTTCGCCTGACGTTGGCGACCAGATGATGCCAGTACTGTCTATTATGTGCCGTGTGTATGACAGATGCTGCGAGCATGCCGACGTGATTTTCCAGACTGCCCGTTAAAGTTGTTCCTTTGCATCCGCTGTCACGCTATCAATACTGTGTCATCTGTATATCGTGGGTCGTTAATTTTGCTTCCACTAATTACTATTCCCTTGTGGCCTTCTTTTTCACGCAGGATCCATTCAACAAATATGCCTCATTCGCCTTGCCACACTCCTTTCTCTATGTTTACAAAACCTCCAACATCATTTCCGATTCGTATTACAGCACTTTGATTCCAGCACAATTTTTTTTATATTTACGTCTTTACATCGTTTAGTCTTAAATCATCTAGTTGGTTTTTCAAGTATCTACACTAATTCTGCATGTTCAATTGTGTCAAAGGCCTTAGCATAATCTAGGAAGCAAACATACAGGTCCTTCTTGATCTCTGTCAACCTGTCCATTTCTTTCCTACTTGCACTCTTTCGCTGCGTCACTTTCTTATATTGTACATGCATTGTGAAAGTAACTGGGTCCTGGTCACCATCTTTAGGGGTGGCTACGTTCACTAAACCGTTTAAAATGTTTCACATTTATCCCCCCCCCATTTTCAGGCAAACTCGGAGTGCGTCAACCCCCGGATCTCGTTCTTTGTTGATACGTATCAAGCCTGGCCTTTTTGCTTGTGCGGATGTTTCATATTTTCCATTCTAGTGTCAAGCAGTGACAGCTACCTCGTGAAGCACCGTTCCTTCTTCGTGCACCTTGAGAACAGTTCACCAGAGTTTGAGGCACGAATCCTAGAGGTAAAAGTCAACTTTCTGTGCTAGCAAGCCGAAGATGAAGCAATCGATGCTGAAGAGGAGGCTAGAAAAGAGCAGAAGCTGCGAATGGAGAAGGAAGTTCTGGAACTGAAGCACCAGCTGATGGCCTTGAAAAGCGAAAGAATCAAAGAGGAGCAGGCGAAAATGATAAACGAAGCGGGCGTTCCAAAGGCAAGCACTTAGCTCGATACCCTAGTATCTTTACCCACTTATTTGCAAACTCTTTCACCGTCTTTCAATCAAGGTTCGGTCTGTTTTGTCTAGCTAGCTAGAAAGTCTGTAGAATGTCACAGATTTAGGAAGCGTATTAATGCCGCCATAGGTTTTCATCAATTGGTTGTTGGAAGTTTTTCTTTCTGCTCAGTACCCAGAAGAACATTTGAGTATTTGATTCCTCTGTTTTCTCGCATGAAACATCTCTTGGTTTATGCATTTTGCAGCACAATAAACTATTATCCCATCCTGAAAGCCTCTTGGTTCAAGGGCTTCTTTTTCCACCAATTGTAGAGCCCAGAGCCAGAAGATTTCTTTCAATCAGAATCTCTTTCGTAAGACACCTGATAAGCTGGCAAAAGTACTATGAACATTTATTAAGAAAAGAAGAAAGTAGCAAGAATCTTCAAACAAAGAATGGCAACGTGGAATCCTTTGCATCATGATCTTTTTCGGCCAACATTCTAAATCTTACAGATATCTTTTTGCCAAGCATCTTGATCATCATTGTTTACTTGGAGTGAATTTTGCTTTGCCAGGGCTGGATAGTTAAGATGCAATCTATTCGGGAATCTTCCAATAAATCAAAAGATGAATCCGTAGGCGGAAATGAATCAAGCTTGCAAATCCGAGTAAGTTTTATATTTCGATTCTAAGTGTCACTAACAGTTCGATCGCCGTCTCTTTTATTGAAACAAGAGAAATGATGATGAAGTCTATGAAGTTTGCTTCTCGTAGCAAGTTCAGTGATATTTACACTGACATACTGACATTTTGTTTACATAAGTTTCCTCATTATCACATTGATTATAAATCATTTTTTCATATCCTGTTATTTGGTCATAACTAATTGATAGTGACTCTGTTTTACTTGGGACTAACTTCAATTCAGGCTGACATCGAGAAATGGAGAAACAAGAAAAGAATGAGGAGTAAATCGAAGTTAGCTAGCATAGAACACAAAACTTTACCCGTATTGGAAGATGCTGAAAAGAAAGCTAGCAACGGAAAATTTCATCAAGACTTTCAAAGAGAGGTAAGCCCAGGGTATTAGAGCCAATTGTTATTTCTGCACTCTTAGCCTTTTTAAGAAGCAAATGCTGCGTTGGCTTGAATATTATCTGGCAAGATGCTTCTTTGTCTTAAATACACCGATGCACTTCTGAAAGTCATAGTTGAATATGCATCTTTCATCCTTGCTCAATCAGAAGTGCTATGTTAAGCGCGTGGAAGTTTGCTCACGTTTACTGGCGTTAAATACAATTCATGTATATGCAGGTTTTCTTCTTTCCAAGCCGCATGCCCCTTTATACTAGTCTCAATTCACGACAATCATGTTTAATATCTTTATGTAAACATGCTCCCTTAAAAAATTGCTTTCTTTTTGCAGATTGATGCCTTAATAAAAACAGATTCAAGGTAAGAGGCCGCGGAATGTAGATCTTGGAATTTTACCTGATTTACTTTTGGTTTACCGGCATTTATTGTTTACCAAATCAGTTTATTCGCATGCAAATGAAACCTAGATATAAAATCACTCATCAGACGCCACTATTGATCGGACACCATTGTTGATCGTATTCAAACCGGGAAATCATCAAATATGGATGATGCACGTACCTACTATTTCAGGGGCGTATTTAAATTCAAGGATGTGTATTTCTGTTACACATTTCTATTCTGGTTCCACTGACAAGGATCAGTTGAATAGCGAGTTTTTTTTCTTTAGAAATGGTTTCTTCCGTCTTGAACCGTTACCTTTCTCGGTTTTGATGGAAAGCTTTCTTTTATAGAAAAAGGCCGCAGCGAAGGAGAAAAAAACGTAATCAAGTCGACACAGGTGCTGTTGTGGAGGAGCAGACAGTACGTATTGGAAGATTGATTGCATTGGCTAGAGCAAGAAAGTTTATGATTCAAAGTGGGGCTTGAGGGGCTCCTCCGAACTAAACTGAAGTTGATTTAGCTTTTTAGTGAGGCATCAATATATTCTAATAACACATAAGGTTTTTATCAGCGAAGATCTACTCATTTTTCACTAAAACTCCATCGATTCATTTACCCGACTTGTTTTATGTGGCGATGGAGTTGCTTGGTTGATCATTATGCCAGCATTGTAAATAGCTGGTTTAGATTTCCTCATTGAATGACGTCACAAGCAACCTCACTTCCATCGCTTTTCAAAATGTAACGGCTTTTTCGATTGAAAACCCACGTGTTTCTAATTAACTCTCTTTCGCTGTAGACACCTTCCAACCAGTCACAAAGATCTGGTGCGTATCCAGAACACATGGAGAACTGGAAAGAACGAATCCCGCGTTCAAACGCGACATATCCGCGGCGACCAGCCGAAAGATATCGTCAACCACCAGCCTTTGAGCTTCATCGGTGTAAGGAGAAATTCAATTGCACGCAACCTCCAACTTTTCTTAATAGCTACCTGGGTCGCTTTTTTTGATTTCACTGGAATCCGAAATGCCACAAATTTTAGAATTTCTTTGTCCAAACTCCAATTTCTGGCATCGTCACAATTTAGCTACGTTTGTCTTCCTTCAAACCTTTGTACAGGATTCTTTTTAGTTTTCTAGAAGCTAGATAATATTTTGTCTCCTTTTATATACATCTGGATGGCTTTCATGCATCTAAATACATGATTCGCTTCTTTTTCACTTAATATTTCACTTAATACTTCACTTTACTGACAACATCTGAATAGTTTCAACTTTAATTAAAAGGGCAGTTGTTTCATCAACTTTAATGACGCCTTACTTGGGGTGTGATGGTGTTTGTAACAATTTACCCACAACAAATCTTTTATTTCAGTTCACCCTCAAGCGGATCATTATGTTCCTGAGTCAATCTCAGAATCACAATTCATATCTGCTTACCATGATGAGTATGATGATTATGATGATTACTACCAGCCACATGTCCAGCATTCCTCGCCACGTCTCAATCGCCCAATCAACAGCTTCCCTGAAGACCAGTATGAAGAAGTGAACCACCGCCAGCCAATCGCCACTAGATACGCTCCCGCCACCCCGGACACAAGCTACCAACTCAACCCCCCTGGCAGTCGCCGTTCCCCCCAAATTCGTTATATCTACGATACGGCCTCCCGGCGGCCTCCACCTGAAATTCCTCTCATGGTATCACAAGCACCAAGAAGAGGCCCAAGTATGTGGAATTATCTCTTTGTCTCTATTTACATCTTCTATAACATGCATTTTGTACAGAGGTTTCACATTAAGTAGAAGGCTTTCTACCTTTCAAACACATCTTTCAAACCACGTTTTCAACCAAAGAAGCCCAAGATTGAACTGAGTTTCAGTATAGTCTCTCAAAAACCAACATGATACATAATAAAGGGCATTTGCCGAAGTCTGGTCTAGGCTTTTTTCGACATGAGAAAAATCAAAGACACAGATCACTCTGATGGCATTATGTCCTCTCTGAGCCTTTCCAATCTTTCAAATGTTGCATACTGACATCGGTTCTAAGTACCTTAAAGCAGCTTAGAAGAACTGTGAACAATGTAGCACTTCAATTTGAAACAGGTGCACGTGGAGAATGAGTTAAACGCTGTAACAAGTTATTGCCTCACTCCTTAACATGCAACACATATGAAACACGGAGCCAATTTTGTAGAAATAGGGAACTAAATGGGCAGCAATTCCCCACCGACCAACTAAGTGACCATCTACTCCTACCCAAGGGAGGGAATCGGAGTAAATTCAATTTTTTGACTAACTTTCTACTTATCTCCATCACACTAATGAGTATAGAGAATTGTACCAATGAATTTCTTTGGCAGACAACAAATTAATCAATTTATACTAAGCCTTATCTATACAGTGTACCAGATTATAATTATTTTTGTTCTAGTTTATGTCGATCTTAAAAACCAGTGAAATGTTCAAATCTTCTTTATACGACCACCCATATGGTATAGGCCCCTACCCCTCCACCAGGGTGCTTTTTCCTAACCCGGTATTCACGCATTCTCCTTTGACCGCATACCACGTGTTACTGCCTTGTACTGTCGTAGCTTTAACTGCAATCTTTCCATATTAGGAAGACAAGCGAATGCCGTTCATCCAATCCGCATTAACGATTCGCCACGTGGTGGACTTCCATATAATACTGAACGCCCAACTCACACGAATCCTCCTGGGGCATATGCTTGGTACGAAAATGGATCATATTCTGGTAACGGGGGTGCAACTATGTTCCCTGCTGCTCAGGTTGTTGTACAAAGCAACATTCCTCCTTCGGAAGTACCCCCTGCTGACTCAGGCCATATGCCCCAAGACCAGAAGGCCGAGTTATCACCGAGGTTATTCACCGTGCGAAATTCGAATCAGCTGTTTAGGGACAACGTGCAAGATAGAGCTGGCGAAGGTAACATAAATCTTTTCTCTAAAAACTGGTTTGGGTCTACGGCTTGGACAAGTAGTAACTCAGCGCAGATTTTGGATTTTGGATCTAGTTTATGTTTACACGGTTAATAATCTTGGCAGCGTTCGAAACTGGAATTGTAAACAAATTTGTGCTACTCGAAGCAGCATAGTTCACGAAAGCTTATGTTAATTTTTGAAGAGCCTTATGATCTGGTTTGATAAAATCGACGCCAATTGCATCTTACTGTTTCACTTCTTGCATCTAACCGTTTTTTGACACTTGCTTTGGGCTTTGTAGAAAAACGGCTTCAGACTAGTCATCAAGTAAAATCAAAGGATGAAGGGTTTAAAACAGGTTCTATCACTAATCATATCTCCACTTCTTCTTTATAACTCTGTATTTTCCTAGGCGTAGGCCATTATAGCAGAAGCTCAGTTTTTTCGTTAAAAAATAGCTTGCTCACTAAATCCATGCACTTACAATCCCCCTACTTCTCGAATAACCCCCTTGAGAAGATATCCAAGTCGACATGGCTAGTCAACTGTCAAGGAATCATTGATAAATGTATAACTAAATCTTCTTTCAGGTAATCATCTACGTCTCGAGCAGCCTGGAGAATCGCAGACTTGAACCTTGGTCCTAGTGAAAGAGCAACGTTCGGCAAGTCGACATTCTTCTACAAATGCAGCAACCTGGATAAGGTTCACTTCAACATTAATTAATTCGATGGATTCTGAAATCTGCAAACCATATTACGCAATGAAATGGGAATTGACAATTTTTTATATTTGATGTTTACAATATTTCAAGCATTTTGAGCAGTTTTTCACTTGCTTAAAATGGTATTCCGACAATTGAACCTTCATATTTGTCGCCATTCAGTTGGCTAAATAGAAGTTTTAAAGGAGCAATGGCTAAATAGAGTATTTTCACAGTTTACGTCAAATGTTTTTGTATCTGAGATTTTCAAAAAAATCTATTCGCTTTCTCTGCTGGTTACATAGTAGTTACTGCCGTTTAGGAATTCAAAAACTGTGTTGAAAATTCTTTCTAGCTAGGGAAGAGAGATTGGCAACCCAAAAATATATTTGCCTTTAGTTATAGTTTAAAGTAATGAGTATTCCCACAAGGATGCTTTCTCGTGCACTGGTTATTATTCTGAAAACATCAACAATTATTTGAAAATCCCCATTAAAGAAATCAGTAGCAACTTCGTTAGATATTGACTGAATTATATTTTATTTACAATAGGTGCGTTTTGGCTAATTGTTAGACAGGAATTGTCCGCAATTTTTATATACGATTTTCATGATTATGTAACGGAGAGAGAATGGTTTTTTCCTGAGTGCTGCAAAATCAGAATTGTAAGGTGAGCATTTTCAGACGTTGAAGCTACAGAAAATATTAAAGATGATTTGTAAATGTGCTTTGGAGATTCAGTTCCTGATAGATCACACCGAGAAATGTCTACAGAATCGCGAAAAGCAGTTACATAACCAAACGCTTATAAACTTAATAGAAAAAGAATATTGACCAGATCCTGTAGCTATGAAAGAGTACAATTCTGGAAGAGAACATTACTACAACGAAGCAGTCAATTTGTCAACAAAGCATTTATAACTTGCTGCATTTATAACTTCCTGTAGCTGTGAGTCTTGGGTCAAGCAGAATAATTTTGTAAATTCGGAGCTTGGTCAACAACCAGTCTTATTTCCTTTGGCAATTTTCAATCCGACCTGTTTCTTTGGTACTCACTTGCTTTGGGGCGGTCGGACTCTTTGGCGGTTCACTTGACGATGACTTCTTCCTCCGGGTGTTCATCTTCAGAAGTCTCCTGGCTTCAACAGACTGTTCTCGTAGCCAAATCTGTTGTTGTCTCTCAAGTCGACCGATCTCCCTCTCTAATGTCCTATCAAAGTTTTTGTTCCGTTTTGTAGATCGGTCCTCGCTCGCTGAGAGTGGTACATCTGAAACGGCGTATCCATTCATTGCTTCCATTTTCGTTAACAAATCTGCAAAGTCTGCCACTCTGGTCACCTTCGATCTATTGAAACGATTACCCACCAGCAACACGGGGGTAACATAGATCTTTTGCAGGTTGAAAACACAGGTGTGACGTCATGTGAAAATTGACTGGGAACTAATTAATATTCTTCCGAAGTGCTTCTTCGCATCACAATTCTGTTGGGGATAAGTTTCTAAAACGTAGTATGCTTCCCATCAACCAATTTTGAATAACATTGTGAAATATGGAGGGTTAAATGGTTTCTGGATGTGTCAGCCCATACTTGAATGATACCTTATTGCAACAGATGTAATTCTCACACAACTCCACTCCAAAGGTTCTGCAGACTGAGACCATTTTAGTCTGTGAGATTTTCTTTCCATGATATCCACAAGAGCGTTTAATGTGTTGGGCGAGCACATACTAACCCTTAACAGTGTGCAAGCCTTTCCGCAAAATTTGATGCAAGAACGCAACACTTATTTAGGGAAAGACTTCAACAGGAGAGGTTGGGGTGGCCCCATTGTGCATATTCACGTTAACCATACCCCCCGCTTGTGTTAAAGAGTCCTAAAGCCAACACGGCAGGCGAACGGTCGTCTCTGGAGTGATTTTAACATTCCACGAACACTTTAACCCTGATAAGAATACTTTATTGCTGTATGTGACTAATTAGTGGGTCCCATGGCTCTCTTTTGCGCCAGAGAAGAATCGACAAGAACAGAATTGAAAATACGCTACGTGCATGTCACTCACCCTTTGCCAACGATCTTGGGAGAAATAAAACAAGAAATTTGAAAGCCAAGGTTGCACGTTGAGTAATAGAATACGAGTAAACAAGTCGGGCACTTCACACTTCAGAATTCAAATCAAGAGGTTGTTGACGAATTCGATTATATCTGTCACAATGCAATTAAGACCTGCTTACAGGCTAGCTGGCCCCAGGGCCCTTTCTCCAAGGCTCAATATACAGGTGCAGTGAAAAGCCCAGAATACCGACTTTCTTGAGGACCAGTATAAATAGACAGTTTAAATTCAAATAACTGATGATATCCGTCTTGTTAATACCGTTATAGCAAACAGCATTTCTCCTTCTCTTCGCAATGTATCCGCTGACGTTATTGGAAAGAACAAAGAGATATTTCTTGTGAATTCCTTGAAATTATTCCCAATTAATATTTAGCAAGAACTCCGAAAGTATCGTTCTTTCTTTGTTATCCGGTTCAATCGAAATCGACAAATGCGGACTGCTAATCACATACACCTGTATCTCCCACCTTCTTCGATGAGAGGTTGGAAAAACGATTCCTTTTTACCAAAATGTTAAGCAACCAAACGAGCATAATGTTCATATCAACTGAACCTACAGAAAAACACATGTAAAATGATTGGGAACAAAACAGCACTCTAAAATTAATCGTAACACTTAACGACTGGTTTCATTAGAAGAAAGTCCGCATGAACGTCCGAATGAGAAAGACCCAAAGCGGTACTTTACGCTCCGGGTCCTTGTACGTATCAGAGTCAACCTCGGTGCAGTATTCCGTGATATTTCGCTTTTCCTCGCTAAGTTGATGAGCCAACCGTTCATTTTTAGTATATATTGTTAGCTGAGCTTCCAAGTCGCGATAAACTGATCTGTTTCCAAAATTTGATGAGCCAATCATTGATATTTGGGGTAGACGTACTCCATCTAGCTGAGCCCAAAGTCCTTTTCCGTGAAATGTCCAGCCAAGCTTCTGGTACTCCCAGAATTTTAGTCTGTTTTGCTGTTTGAAACGAACAATATCCTTGTAACACTGCTTTGCTATCAGCGTGTATGCATGAGGGATTCCACCTGAGAATTGAAATAATTTCTGTGTGACAATCTACAAAAGCTTATAACTTATCTTTATAACTTCAAAATAAATCTTAAAGTAGTTTAGAGAAATGTGCTTTGGTGTTGGACCAATAATGCATTAATATATGAAACACAAAACATGTTAATTAAAACATCAATGAATATTGCTCCAACCCTAAGCAAAGATGGCCACACAGCAATAACAATATTAATTCACCTCCCTAAGTTGAGACCTTAACCAATCTTGCTTGATTCAAGAATTTCCGGGAAAAGTTTTTAAACAACTAGATTTGGGTAGCTGATTTTTTAAACAACAATAATAACAATAACTAAGCAATAACAATATTAAGTTACCTTCCTAAGTTGACACCTTAAGCAGTCTTGCTTGAATCAAGCATATCCAGGAAAAGTTTTCAAACAACTAGATTTAGTTAGCAAATTTCAAAAAAAGTGGCCAAGTATAGTATTGATAATTATTGTTATCATCACTACTTCATGCAGCGACATAAAAACAGACAATGTAACAGTCGTACCTGCTGGTCCTGGAGCCTTGTAAAATCCATTGGCTTTGGGGTGAGCCATAACAACATCAAAATTCTGGCAATTCGAAGCAAGGATCTCACGCCAGTGTTTACTAGTCACATTAAAATAAGCTGTTGCCAAAAACACACTGGATCCAGCTGGAGCTGACTCAAAAAATGATGAGGTGAAATTCTCATCCTGTCTAATGCCATATAAAAACATTTGTAAAGTTGGTATGACCAATGTATCAGCAAAGTCTGTCTCTATTTGTTCTTCTGTCTTTTGTGTTTTTAGTTCATCATTGCTTGAATTCGCAGTTCTTCCATTGTATGACACACGATTTGAATCTTTGGCAGTATGATGTGTGCGTGACCCATTTCCAACAAGTGACTCAAAACTGGTAGCATGTTTTTCTAAATTCAACTCTTTGGGCCGGTGCCTTGAATAGTGTTTTAGAAACATGTGCATCTTTTCCTTCACTGCTTCAATATATTTACTCTTGCTTCCCATAAATGGATGCTCTGGGAATCCATCAGTAACTTTTGTTGTGTTATTAGCATCCAGCTCCAGTGAAAATGAGCTGACTGTCGAAACAAGGCCATGGAAGTAGTCACACAATTCTTTACAGTCTTCAAACACAATGCAGCGGTCTTGTCGATTTGTGAAATAGTCATTGCTCAAATTAGCCCTGCAAAAAATTAGTGCGAATAGTGAAAAATGCATTGTTCACAGCTTCATTGCCATACAGGGAAAGGACTTCTTAGTGGTAATTATAACCCTTAGTTTGATCATCATTTTGATTACCATTATTGCATTTATTGCGGCATAGATAGACAATCACTCTTATGTCTCTGCTTAAATAACAAATAAATTGACACTCAATTTCCATTTAACTAACAATTTTGCCTCAAGGAAGGTAAAGGAGTAAGTTCAATGCAAATTAGTGATGCAGAGAAGGGATACTAACAACCAGTTTTACTGACTAACCAAGAGAATTTGTACAATTTTTGGAACAATTATATTTATAATCATTAGCTATGAAAACGCTCAAATAAAATTATAAAAATCTAACCCACTCATCACAAGAGTATCATCAAAGATGTATGCCTTGATGTGCATAGCTGAAATTGTTTCATTGAATCTTTCAGGTATCAAGGCATGCATGATACCTCTGAGAGTTGGTGGGTGATAAAGGCAAACTTTGACATTTTCACCAAAATCTTTCACCAGAGGCAATAACATAGTCTTAGAGTTCTTTTTTCCTCTGGATCCTCTGGAATGATCAAGTAAAATGTGAACTTGGAAATTTTTGCCATCCTCAACCAGTTCTTTTGTTCTTTTGTACATTGTATCTACCTAAAATGAAGCATCACATTGAAATGACCATGGAGTATAGGTAAAAATCCAAACTTTGATATCCCTAATCAATAATTTTCTGAGAGTCATCAAATATTCTATTCTGAGTGATTTAATAATTGATTAAATTTAAGTCTAGGAAATACATATTTAGCTATTCTAGAGGGCTTCATTTCGACCTGTCAACTCCAGCCATTTTGGGTTTTCCTATGTCACTAGTCATTATTCTTGGCCCTCCCAGTTTCAATTTTGTGGTGCCAGTCTTGATTTTCTATAACTACTATATATGCTATTACTCCCAACTGTCCTGGTTGCATCTAAAGAAAAATGGCTTTTTCTAGAAAAAAGCTCTGTTTCCTTTTCTTGTAGGAGACACAACACCCATGCTTGTTGTCATGATAAACATCAGCTGTCGCTAAAGATAATAAGGACCTATTTTGCATTTAAAGTTGCATGTAGTGAAGTTTTCAAAAAAGGGAGACTGAACGAAGGAACAGCCATACATGTCTTTTAGACTTCTTCTTTGGCCATTTCCTTAGGGTCATAAGCAAATTTAAAAATCATAGTACCAGCTCTTGCTCCAGGCTTCCATTACCAATGTAGAGAGATGCAAGTACAATACGCCTCTCAGCTTGTGATGTTTTTATCTATAAACAAAGAAGGTGTAGAAAAATTATACTCATAATAAATCTGGAGAATACGAGATATTCCACTCAAATCAATATCACTTCCAGCAAGATACCTTGAGTGTTTGATAGAAATCTTGTGGTTTTGTTTGAATAGTCATTTTATTGCCATCGATCCTAAATGCAGGAATATATTCATCAGATGTGTAACTGCCATTTATCCATGAAGTAAGTGTTTCGGATGCACAATTGTCAATTTTTGGAACATTTGTTGAGCTTCCACCACTGCTGCTTTGCCCATGATGCGATGAGCTGGAATTCAAACGAACGTAGATTTTAGGCTTTATTGAGCAGAGTCTGTTGCGAGGAACTCTTAACCTAGAAGCAAATGAAGTCATATATTTTGCAGTCCATTTAGATCGCTGCATTTTTCATGGTAAAATTACTATTTCTGCAGCACGTTTCGAAGAAATGTCACACGCAGGACCTCGCTCTCAGTCCGCCGATCCATTCGGAGGCTCACCTTATTACCATGGAAACATACAATCGTCCTAAATTGTTGCAGTTTGTGTTGGAAATTCTCATGTCAATTTTAGACCAAAACAACGTGAGTATTAAGCTTATTTAGTTTAGAAAGCATCATTAAGCATCTTTCGTCCTTCATCTTTAGATTTTGTGCGCTTACGGCGACCTTTATTGCTCTTTTTTGCAATTTAAACCGATACGCGCGTACGCCTAAGTATTAGAAATCCGTCCTAACACAGCTAGAAATGAATGAATCAAGCAACAAGTTCAAAACATTATTGGAGCATTTATCTTTGATTTAGATTATTTGCTGAATTTGTTATTGAGTTAGATGACAGTATAGAAATTATGTCGCTGCTTCGGGTCAAGATTTACTTCATAATGTCGTACTGTTGGTTTGCTTTCTTGATAATATAATTCAAACCATGTTTAGTTTTGCATCTTCAAAAGCAGTGCCAAGGATGGTATATGTAAAATTAAAACCGTTGCAAATTTTAGTTTGGATAGGACTACTCGCTGCGAGGGACTGTTAGAGGAAAGATGGAGATTGTGTACGTTTATACGAAGAAAAGAAGTGAGTTTGGACGGCAATGCAACTTTTCAGACAGACCAGCAGAACTACATTTTGATGTAGCTCCAGATGAAAAGCTTCTTAATGATTATATCGAGAGAAACCCGTGCAATGTTGGGATTCAGTGTGTTGCTGAAATGTCTGAACATGAAGTGAGTTTATAAGACACCTATGCAAGAAATTTTCTCCACTTCCTATCTCATATATCATTGTAATATCTTTACTGGCAATTATATAATTTCATACAAATGAACAATGTTAAATTTTTTTCAGTTAAATCTAAATCTAATTTCAAATATAAATCTTTTTGAGAATCGACATTAATTACTTGAGAAGTTAGTAAATGTAAAAAGTTAATTTAGGCCTTTTATGAAGCCATGTGAGTTTGAGAGAGTTATGGCTTTTCCACCTCTGCTCATCCTATCCTGATATCATAGTCACTCTGTATGAGCCAAATCTTCTTTTGTCTTCTAGTAATTTAGTAAAGTATATGTCATCAGAATGGCTCTAGTAAAAGCCCTTGTTAGGTTTATATTTTTCAAAAAAAAACCCCTTTTGAAGTTTTGACAAATTTAGGTTTTTTGAATATTGGTTCCTTATTTCTAATAATAAATTATTTTTAATGTCTGCATTTTTTTGAAAATTTCTAATTAAAAACTTTCTAGGTAAATACTGAAAGATTTGAAACAGAAAGTAGAGGTATCAATCATGTGGAGGGAGGATGGCCTAAAGATATCAATCCAGCTGAAATTGAACAAACAACAAGATTCAGGAAAAAAATTGAGAAGGATGAGATGTATACGACTGCTATTCAATCCCTTGGAGAGGTTTGAGAAGTTTTATATCAAGCTAATCTACAGTATTATATTTGAACAAGTGCTTTGTGGTACAAAACTTCACAATTGCTAGAAAAAGCAGAACTATTTTTGGCATACCTAAAAGTACTTTATTCGTCCGACACTCCTCAGAGTATGCAAACGTTGGAAGATAACCAAAAACTGACCGAATAAATAGCCAGATGCGGATCAAAATCACTAGAGGGTGATAAGCAGAGTGTGTGATTGGTTATAATTGACCAATCTGCGTTACTAAACACCTAACTTTAGAAGAGCCGGTCAGTTTTTGGTTATCTTCCGACGTTTGCATACTCTGAGGAGTGTAGGACGAAAAAAGTACTTTTAAGTATACGAAAAATAGTTCCGCTTTTTCTAGCAATTGCGAAGTATTGTATTTGTATTTTGTTTCTACCTAGCATCTGTAGGCAGCTTTTAGGACAAGCTTTATTCTTATTGAGCAGTTTCCTTGTGCTTCTTCTTGTTGTGGTCACACCTTGTGATTCCTCATGCCTGGAATTGCAGGGAGCTGGCAACTCTCCACACTTTGGGTGGAAGTTTGGTCATGCTAGGGACTCAAACCATGGACCCTTGTGTCCATAGTCAGTGCCTCTAGCCACTGAGCCTCCCATAACAATCCAATCCATTCGCATAATATTTGGTTTGATGTTTTGTCATCATCAGTTCATGAATTCTCCTTACTCAATTTAAAAAGTACATCACATACGATTAATTGTTCATGCTATTACATAGGATTCATTTTTAGCCTTTAAATGTTGTTTTCTGAGATGATTTGTTACAGAAAAACTTGTCAACTTTACATTAGCTTTTATCTTCAGTTTCTTTAAAAGCAGAAAGATCTTTGAACTTTGGGCTGATATGGCTAGGTTAAACATTTTTGTGTGTACATATCTAGAAGAAAATTGCTTTTCACAATTATTAATTCTCTGTTCATTTCAAATCATTCTGTCACCCGGGTTCTATCACACCTGTTCTCTTTATTTGCCAGGTAATGGAACACACCATTCAACAGAACAATGCAATTGACATTTATGAAGAGTACTTTATCAACTCGTCACTGGATTCATCAGCTGAACCACCATCAGCAAAGACCATTAATGTCTTCAGGTAAAGTACTTCTCTGACTGTACCTTTGTATTTTATGTTTCATTTCGTTTTCCAAATATTGGAAAGGATTGTTTTGTGAAAAAGGCTGTTTCCTTTCAACTGTAATTACATAAAGATATGAAGTCTATTATTCATAGATTACCAGCTTTTTTTTACCTTTTTGATATCCTTATGTGCATTGGCCACCAATATGTAGTACATGCATAAACTTGTTTGATGATGTCACTGTCTGGCTTTGCTGGTTGGTATCTTGTTTAATGAACATGAAAACAGGATTCTACATCAAACGGGATCCACATTGAAACCAGAATCTCCACGTCAAAACCAGAACCGAAATACGATCTATACGCTTTCAAGCCATAAATACGGTATATATCTACTTCACTTATTTGCTCGATATCGTGAATAAAACGATTCGGAAGCAAATAAATTTCATCAACAAAATAGTAACTTTGAGTTTGTTTAGCAGAGACGTTATTTTACAGCATCCAATCAAACTGTAGGAAATTGTTTCAAACGCTTCTTTATTTGATCAAATGGGTACAAGGTGGGCTTCTCTAGAGCTGCTCACAACGGCACCCCTACTAAAACTTATTGCATTTCCAATTCAGTTTTTTAGGCAAATATGAGTCCAGGGCCGTAGCCGGAGTGGGCAAAGGCTTCAACTTCCAACCCCCTCCCCCGCCCCACCTGAAAATCTCTTTTATCTCCGTGAATGTTCTCGTTTTTGTATGACAGGATACTGCTTTATAAGAAACTCACTGGTAAAAGGACAAAAATTTAGAAAGCTTCCACTGTTAAATGAAAATTCATTAAGAAACTCTTCAATTTTTATTCTTGTTTGAAATACGGAAAGTAAACATTTACTTTGTTTTACGCTGCACTATAACAAAATAACCAAATAAGTACTGTATAACAAATAAGTGTAGTAATACCCCTGGAAAGAAAAAAACAAACCCAACTTATAGAAGTTTTCTAATTGAAAATTATGCAAAAAATGAAAAGAAATGGATTTGCATTTGAACATATTTAATAGAGGAAATTGAAAAAAATCAAGGGAACACGGCAATAAATAAATAATTTTAGTTGAGAAAAACGGAGCGAATCGTGATCCCGAAATGCTTCTGTTGTTCCCGACGCCATGTGCAAAGCTGCCGTGCTGATATCCAAGTGCACTATATCTGTATCCAAGTGCCCATTATTATGAGTCCAAGTGCCTTTTGTGGTATCCAAGTGCAAAAGTGTGTACCACAGGCAGAGATATGACAAACGTCCACGCGAAAATATGATAACTTCCGGGGTCACACAATGGCTTCAAACAAAACGTAAGCACATGGTAACTGGTATCCAGTAGTTTGGCGGGAATTTTTTAGGTAACGAAACGCGGGAAAGTCCTCGGCACTCACTCTTGTCAAGAGAGGGAGAAGGTTAGCAAACACGTTTGCGATGAACTCGTTTTAAATTTTGGGAAGTAGAGAGGTGAATATAGAAGAAGAAAATACGATGCAAGAAAGCAAAACATTGGCAAAGAGTGAAACAAGATAAAAAGGGGCAAGAAATTGAGGCAAGTTATTTTATTTTCCATGACCAGTTATCCACCCTAGGACCTTTTATTCAAGTGAGTAGTCAAGACTTATATTCATATGTAATGAAACCGTCCTTCTGCTGAATGAAGGATGAACGAAAGTCGGCTTTTGTAAAAAATTCAACAGTCTGCAGCTCCTTTTTTGATCGACGATTTTAACTATTGCACGCCGAGCTTTCTTTCATACCAACAGCTTGTACTAAATGCGCGATTCTTGGTCTTATCGATGTGGATGCCGTTTGAATATTGTTGATGTCCTCTAGTTGATGACCTAAACTGAATAAAGCCTGATTTCTCTAATGTTTCCCTACGCTTATGATTTTAGATTTATTGAACAGAGTTAGGCAATTTGCTTGTGTGGCCATTTATTCACGTAGTTGTGTGCTGCCTGCATTGCAGGTTTACTACGAAGGAGTGGCGGTACATCAAGCATTTTTGCGGCTTAACGGGTTGTCAACATCAGTTTCCGGCATTAAACAGACACGCGGCTAAAAAGCTGAAATACGGCTTCGTGATTGGCCCAAACCAAAAATACCGTATAGAAGTAGATATATACCGTATTTATGGCTTGAAAGCGTATAGATCGTATTTCGGTTCTGGTTTTGACGTGGAGATTCTGGTTTCAATGTGGATCCTGTTATCAGTGTTTTGAGCAGTGCAAAAATCTTCCTGTTCCAAAAAATCCTTAGCATGCTAAATGATGTCGTTAATGTTCCATGCTTTTGCAGTACCAAACATTTTGTGGTTAGTGTTTAGCAAGTTGCATGATTCACTTCGGTATGACTATCTCTGCTGGCTAAAGCGTAAGCCAGGCCTTTTTGTGATGTGAATTTGTGATCTCATAGAAGTGGCCTAGTGCTTATGTCACTTCTCTCTTGCGAATGATTGCTGGATGGTGAAGCTTCTAATGAGCATGAATAAAGGAATATACCTATGACATTGATACTGACACTTTAACCATAATGGTGCAAAATAAAAACAGTTTGAAGAGAAATGAATGGTTTTCTGGAATGTACAGAGCATAGTGTTATGTAATCTATGGTTTTTCCTGAGTAATTAAAGGCTCGTGTAATCAGGTTTGCAGGAGTGCTTATATCATATAGAAAGGCTCGGAAAGCCTTTAAACCTTGATTACTTAAACAATGCAGTAATTTGATGCAACTTAATGTCTTAGAGATCCAAATGAGGTAAAAAGGACAGCAACCAGCATATCCTGGTATCCAGATGGTGCAAAAAAGTTGGCAGTGGCATACTCAACATTAGAGTTTCAAAAGCATTCACAGGAAACTTGCCTTGATTCATATATTTGGGATATTGGTGAGTATGTTTGTTAAAAATGGATAGAGATCTACAAAATTAATGGGTCTACTTTGCTTTGTGTGCAATTCATTGGCCATTATTTTGAAATGAAAACACTAAAAACTTTTGCTTGCTCTTAAAATTTGAAAGGTATAGCTGCTTTGGAAAGTAGGCACATCAAATTTTTATATATGATTTGATGTGATATGAAAATTATTAATCTCTTATTATCAATATCTACCTTTTGGCTTTGTCAGTCATTTAGTTAAATGGTGGACAGAGACAGAAAGAAACATAACAATGAAATGCAATCTATAGTAAATGGCTATTGTGAGTGCGGCATCTGAAGAATTCTGACTCAAAGATCAGATTGGAACAGTGTGGAGAATATAGCCCCCAACAGCCAGTAACAGTTGCATGATTTTCACTTAGAATTTAATCAAAATTTGCTTAAATTCTAGAGAACCCAAACAAGCCTGAGTATGCATTGAAACCAGTATCACCAATTGTCACTCTTGAATACAACCCAAAGGATGCTCACATTTTAGTGGGTGGATGCTACAATGGACAGATTGGTATGCATTGCTTCATCCTCAGTGCTGACATGATCTTTTAAACACACCATTTAGAAAGATGGAGAGCTCTTTGCAAATAACAGACTGAGATCAAAGGCCAATCATATTCAAGATCAATTCCACCGCTAGTATATGATACATTTTTTGTGAAGCATCATGCTTTTGAATGTTACCTTACTTGAAAGTCCACTCACTCTTTCCTTCCTGTTATTTTTAAATGAAAAATCATCTACAGATTTAGTCTTTCCCTCTGATCCTCAAAGTCTTAACTAGTTGTATAAATAAAGACTCACGTATCCGCTGTGCATTGTTCTGTTGATCATTAATACTATTTTCAACACAAGTGAGTGGCTTTTCCCTCACTTTTCTGTCCAGTCTCATTCAACTAAATATGTAAGTCTTCTTCATCACACCTGATATGAATTTAAGCCTGCCTAATGTTTACACGAATTCTTTACCTATTTGTTATACGCTTGATTACATCCCTTTGAATTGATTAGATCATAGTTAACGTTTGTGTTATTTACCCTTTTACCCGCTCTTTTTCGCAGCAAAATTTACCCGCATAATGTTGTAACTTCGTTTTCTATTCGACATTTTCACGTTTTGTAAAGTTTTTTCTATTTCTGACATGTTATTCATTCTATAGGATTCTGGGACACAAGAAAAGGGCAACACCCCATGGAGATGACCCCAATTGAAAAGAGTCACCGGGACCCGGTCTACAATGTTGTTTTTATACAATCGAAAACAGGCAAGTACCGCTATCATTCTATGGTGCTATAGCTAAAGAAATCTCTGGCCGTATAGAAAGGGCTTTTAGGGAGCTAATAGGATGCAAATAGAGCAGACCATTTCAAACCCTAAAACGGTTGGTCACATTTCCAGAAAGAGTACTACTTTTTTAAAGTAATATTTTAGTCATGCTTCTCAACGAAGGGTTGAAAAGTAACAGGTTAGTTTACCAAATGAGTGTTGGCAAATAGAAGGTTTTTTCAGATCGGAACAAATCTTCTCTCCTTCTTCCCTTGGAAAATTTAAAGAAATTACGAAAGAAATTACGAAAGAAAAGAAAGAAATTACGAAAGAAAAGAAAGAAATTACGAAAGATTAGAAAGAAAGAAAGAAAGAAAGAAAGAAAGAAAGAAAGAAAGAAAAGAAATATAGAATTGTATGTGTACCACACAAGTCCGTAATGAGATGTCAAATGCGTCATTTTCGTGGCTAAGCTTACGAAAGATGTGAACCCTTGTTACTTCCAGCCTTCTTACGAAAGATGTGAACCCTTGTTACTTCCAGCCTTCTTACGAAAGATGTGAACCCTTGTTACTTCCAGCCTTCTTACGAAAGATGTGAACCCTTGTTACTTCCAGCCTTCTTACGAAAGATGTGAACCCTTGTTACTTCCAGCCTTCTTACGAAAGATGTGAACCCTTGTTACTTCCAGCCTTCTTACGAAAGATGTGAACCCTTGTTACTTCCAGCCTTCTTACGAAAGATGTGAACCCTTGTTACTTCCAGCCTTCTTACGAAAGATGTGAACCCTTGTTACTTCCAGCCTTCTTAAGTCCGCTTATGTAAGGTCTACAGATTCAGCTCCTGGTATTCCAACATTTTAATGTTCTGAAGACTAGTACATAGGGAGCTCGTAGTCTTTTGAATCTGAAAGTTTTTGTGTAGTTTATCCTTTACATGAAAAAGTATTACAATCTTATGACATTGTATTATAGCGAAAGACCTCCAATTCAATCACCGCTATACCCTCTTTTGTTGGCTTTTTACCGTCTCTGGCCTTGGTTGCCATGATCAAGTAAATCGATACAATATTTGTTAAGTGTGGTACTGCATTTGTCCCGCATGGCCAAGATGCCATTTGCTTATGTTTTATCAATTTGATGGTTGAAAAGCTCCCTTCTTGCAATATGCTATGTTGATATACTCAACTAATATACATACCAATGGTTGCACTGTTTGTGTTGGTACCAATCATTTGTAAACACTTGTCATCAAGCATTGTGCCACTTTGATAGGTGCCGAGTGTTTCTCTACAAGCACAGACGGCCAAGTCTTCTGGTGGGACATCCGTAAGCTGGGTGAGCCAACGGAGTCCCTGAAGCTTGTGCCAAACATCAAGGAGTCCTCCCGCCCACTTGGTGGGGTTGCTCTTGAGTACGAGCCGACAATCCCGACGAAGTTCATGGTTGGCACGGAACAAGGCTCTGTCTTGTCCTGCAACAGAAAAGCCAAGTCGGCGAACGACAAGATTGTCGCTATTTACAACCAACACTATGGCCCTGTCTATTCTGTCCAGGTATCGACAGACTCGTATAAATGTTTCTGCTGCGTATTTTAAGGCCTTTGCCTGTAGGCTTCTAATTAAGAATTGATATCAAATCGCTCTGCACAGAAGCTACTTTGCTAAGCAGCCGAAGACAAAAGGCTCTTTTATTTCTAAAGTGCTCTGTAATAACCTGCGCTTTATTGATATTTAGCAAGAGTCTCAATTATTTCAATCAAGTCCTCTTTATGTCTTCTTTGCGATGTTTTTAAGCTACAGCATCGTCAGTCGTTGGAAATGTTTTCTGTTTCCTTTACTACATCAAATGCGCTAGTACTCTGAATTTTTCTTTCTTTTTTACCTTGATTTCTAATTCATATTTTCCTCTTTAACGTCCATAAAGATTATTAATGTTAATCTTTAATGTCCATACAACTCAGAGAAGTTTGATCAACCAGAAACTTTAAGATGGATATTTTGATCAATCAGGAAAATGAGAACCATAAGTTGTGACTACATTGATGAGTCTTACTGAGTAAAAGTTGTTATTATTTTCCAGAGAAATCCATTCTTCCCAAAGAACTTTCTCACCGTTGGAGATTGGACTGCAAGGGTAAAGAATCTTATTCAAATTTATTTGGCAAAATTTTTTTTGAAGCGCATTTATGCAAACTATAGAAGCCTCTGATCCCTTAAAATTACCTGTTAGAGCTAATGTTTGTTTTTCTTTCTACCTTTGCTTTTAAGATGATCTTGATCAACGAAAAACTTTTCGTTTTAGATATGGTCTGAAGACATTCGCGAGTCTTCGATCATGTGGACGAAGTTAGTATACTCTTTATGTCTTCGTTTGAAATGTATAGGCCCTTCATTGATCCACGTCTCTGTCTTGTTTTCCAGTTGCATATAGAGATTTTACATCTTTTGCGTATTACACCGATGGTAAAACTGCATTGAAGCATCCAGAACAATGTTGCTAACAAATAGTCAAACTATATTGAAGGTAGTTGTTGCGACGAAAAGAAGAGAGTTTCACTTGTCATGAATTCGGCATGCAAATACGAAAAATCAAACTAAAAGGCACAAGATGTGTTAAATGATTGTCAATGATTCTTTACATTTGAACGATATCATCTTAGTATTTTCCAGTGATTTCTAGTGTTTTCTTGGTTTTACGTTATATGCTGAAGGGTTGAGACTGGCCGGCTTAAAGACATAATTCATGTTTTGTTTTTATTTCGACAGACATTTGGTTAAACTTAGTTCTTATTTCGACAGACATTTGGTTAAACTACTTCTTCCTACTTTAGGCAGCACGTGACATACCTAACTTCTGGCTGTTGGAGTCCTGTCCGACCTGCCGTTTTCTTCACGACAAGGATGGATGGATGCCTTGACGTGTGGGATTACCTCTTCAAGCAGAATGACCCGACCTTAAGCATCCAGGTAACCATCCAAGTCACATACGATTTTTACTCATTTGCTTACTAAAGAAGACTTCTTTGAAGGCAGTTTTAACGCCAAAAGTATTGCAATAATGGGGACTACTATGTCAAATAGTTTGCTAAGGAGCTGGGAATCCATGGAGATTAAAACCTAACATCAAAAATTAGTTTTCCGGCCTGAAAATGATTTTCTATGTTATCTATTACTGTGTTAAAAGTCATACTTTATAAATGTGGTGTAGTTTCTAAGAGCAAAGCACTAGACCAATGGATATGCGGTGATGTTCTAGGCTAAATGATTTTGTGGCTGCTAACATACTCTGAATTGCCATTTCAAATGTAAAATGGATCTTTCTTGATTTAACCTTGTTGTGATCGAATTATAACTAGCACAGCCAAGATGACAAGCGTTCCAAGTTCAACGTCTTGGAGGGAATATAAATACTGGGAATCGCTAAATATTCAGTATTCTTTTCAATGTAGTCTTCGTCAATATTCAGGAATATTTTACTAATGCTTGTACAAATGTTTGCCATCTGTCATTAAGCCCTTAGACCCTTGTAGACAGAGTTGTATACTTTTTCAGAAACACAATGTGACAAATAGATAGTCACAGAGCAACAGTTTCTTGATGGTGACATTTAACTTAATACTCGGAGTGGCAACTTGGAACCATCACACACTGTATGCCATTTGCGTCTCATAAATGCCAGTTAATGTTTGACGATGAATGAAAGCATAACTACAACGATCTTTTCTTTTGGTATTCAGCTGATTCGTGTTTACCTTAACATTTCAGAGGGTAACGTCAAGTAACATTAGTTAACTTTGAGTAGCTACCTCTAACCATCTCTTTCGGTAGGTGTGCGATGAAGCTCTGTATTCATTAAGAGTTCAGGACCAGGGTAGACTAGTGGCTTGTGGATCACACGATGGGACAACAACACTTTTGGAGTTGTCTGATGGCCTGCATAGAATGCTGAGGAACGAAAAATCTGCAATGACGGCTGTAAGTAATGTCATTTGAACTCTGGCGGTACTTCTCTTCCACAGCTGCAAAGTGCAGAAGCTAGACTCTTGCACTGCAAGGCATGAGGTTTCACTTAGCAGGGTTCACATGCAGGATATTTTTCTAAAACCCCTTCACAGTTTCATTTCTCATCTTGAACTATCCTAGTATGCTTATGTGCTTATCAGCAAATAGGTTAGTTCATTTTACACTTGCAAAGATATCTTCCAAAGACTTTCCTGGGTATTATTGGAAATTCCCAAATAGTCAGCTATGGCATGGTATATAGATCCAGTGCCTTTTCAATATGTCAAAATCAGTATGTCTGTTTTGCTGGATGAACATTTGTCCTCTCCAGATGTTTGAAAGGGAAACACGCAGAGAGAAGATTCTAGAGACGAGGCACAGGGAAATGAGGCTGAAAGAACGTTCAAGAAGTCAGCAAGAAAAGTAAGCTCACCATATACCGCAATTTTTGAATTTTCATTATCATAAAAAGTTCTAGAAATTCGAAACAAATTTCATTTGCTTAAAGCTCTTGCTCTGAACTTAACGTGGCATAACGTGACTTTTCTCTTTGCTTTTCATATAACCTTCAATATTATTTGAATTTATACAGTTTCTTTTTTCCATTGGTCTCCCTCGTTCTCCCGACGCTTCCAATCATTTGATAATAATCGTTATCTCAATTTTTTCACATCATATCTACCCCAGATCTTCAAAACGACCTGAGGATTCACCTGAGTGAAAGAGTTTCGATAACCTTTCAGCCGTTGCCTGATGTCTCTACCTCTATCTCACATGAAAAACTCTTATTTTAATATTTCTATTTTAATGAGTGGTTAAGAAGTTTTATGGTGCCAAATGATTAGCCAATACAATTAATGTCATCTCATTAATGTTTGTATCATATTTAATCAAAGTTTTGCATCACATTAATATCAAAACGTTACCTCTACTAATTCTTGTAATTAAACAAATTAAACCTGTTCTGATTTAATCATTATTTTGATCTAACTTGCCTTCTTACCATCACTCACTAGAGATGAGCCCGAGAAGTTGGAAGAGACTGACGAAGATTTGATTGAAAGAGCAGAAAAGGATTTTTTCAAAGTGATCGAAGCCGAGAAGAAAACGCGAGAAACAAAACATGCGGAGGCGAACAAGGCACTTGAAGACGCCAAGAAGGCGCTTGAGAACGACACTTTACCACAAGGTGATGAAAATGTTGGCGAGAATGCGGAGAATGGCCCCATTGTGGAGGAGTCAGAGGTGAATTGCTATTGATGATCAGTTTATTTCAGTTCAGTTTATCACGACTTCTTTTCGTTAAATTATACTGGTTTATTACATAACATTTTAAATATTTGAAGTAACTAATGTAAATTGACGAAATGCGTCCAACGAATTGGAAAGTGGCATTTCTTCTTGGACATATCTTCTATGTTGATATGAGCGGTAAGAAAATCCTTCTGTTTTGAATGGCTACAAAGCCAAAGACCCAAGTGTTGCATTGACATCAGGATTGTTGCGACGCTCTTGATTATTTGCAATGCATATGCTTGATTAAATTACCACTCTGTCAACTGATGACCTCAAGCTATCGAAATGTAAAATTGCACTTGTTGTATTTGTATCAGCATGTTTGTGACTCTTTTGTAGGAGGAACGAAAGGACTCAAATGACGAAAACGGTGATGTTGAGCGTTAGCATCTCGCAATATTTCAGGAGATGCAATTAATGAAGCAATGAAGCCTTGTTGTTTCCGTGAATCCCGTTCCTAAGCCAGACTTTTCAACTTATAGCCATGTAAATAAGCTGTTGATAAACCCCTACTATGTTAAGCCCGAGGTACCCCACTGGAGCAATAATGTTTATACCCTATTACTTCTATGACGTCATTTGTATGCTTACGTTGTTGATATATTTGGTGGTTAATTGAAGGATGTCAAGATGAACCTTGTCTTTGTTATTCTTTGCTCTTTGAAAATGTCCCATAAATGTTCGCAGTTCGAAGTCACTTAGGACTTTCGACCAAAAGGAGATTATCGTTATGAGATTTATAAATTCTATTTTGATAAAGCAAATAATTTGGGATACTTCTTTATCTGAGCAGACGTATCTGGCTTATAGGCGTCGAAGAATCAGTGACTATTCCAGAAATACTTTTCAACGAATGTTTTCTGTCACATGCACATCCGAAAGAAAGAATTTTTTATCAACAGTAAGAAAGTCTGCAGCATAGGGAATGGATGTGCCATTCTAAATAAATTTCCAATAAAAAATGCTTAACATCCTCAATCCACATATATCTTCATTAGCTTTTATTGGCAACCAAAAACTGTGATGTTTTGAAGATTTCTTAGAGACTTCAAAAATGGGCCGAACTGTAAGGAAAATAGCTAAAGGAGTTTCCACTTGGCAATCCAAGATGCATTGTTTATGCTGGTATTGTGCTTTACATGATATGGGCAAGTATCGTTTTTCAACCACTGCGCAAGTATCGTTTTTCACCTTGTATGCATCCAAAATGGCAAGGAAGGAACTGGAATTTTGCCATCCCGTGTCAGAGTACAGCGTCACAAGATCTTTTATTGACGATTCAATCTAATTTCGAAAAAGGGGCTCAAATTGCCAGTTTTTTCCTTTTCATGCCGCCTTTCGATTTCATTTCAATACTAGATACAAACACATTTATCCAGATTCTTCTGCGTGAAAGTCCCGCTTTTTCGACACCGCAAAAAGTTGATTGTCTTGCAAATATATTAAAATGGTTCACCCCTATCAAGGAAGTGATAATTTTCTTCTCAGAGGAATACCGCAAAGCCATAAGACAAGTCTAGGATTTCGCACTAAACATCAATTGAAGAATGCCCAAGTTACACAAAAATCCAACGGGTCTTCTCTTTCTTTGAATTTGGCCATCGCCCTATCCAAGCGAAACTTGATGTGAAATAAAACCTTGCTCAGCAAAAGGTACCAGCATCTTCGGACCTATGGAATGTTGATCAGTTTAAAATTTGAGGGCCAGATTCCAGTCTTGAAGCAAGAATCTCTCGTCTGGCCATTTGAATTCGGAAACCTTTTCTGATTGGTTAGAGTATATCCTTTTGTCTTCCCGAAAGTAAATATTGAGAATGGCAGCCATTCTTTGGACAAATTATCCTGGATGAGCCTTCTGCAATGAAGGATTACCGTAGTTTCCCTGTGGTTCTTGACATATCACATGACAACATTTGGTACTAATTCAAAATGGCGTTCAACGTAGCCTTCTACAATGTTATCGTCCTTGGTCTGTGCTTTATGCTTGTTTTTACTGCCTTTCAAACGAGCTCAAATGTTCAGGTAGGTTGTTTTCTACCTTTCAAAGCATACTTTGTGCACAAGGAAGTTTGGGAAATACCGACAGTGAGAGAAAATCTTGCTCGCGATGCTAGGACTTCCACATTCTACTCTTAATTTGCAGAAGTCTTATGAAATGTTGATAGTCTACCAAGCCATAACAAAAGATTTTCAATTGACGGAATTTTTATGGGGATTTCATAGTAAAATTTTGATTAATCTTATGGCAAATAAATGATTGGCTCAAAACGGAGTGTGTTGGTGGTGGTGATTAAAAAATAATATTCATCAAGTTTATCATTTGGTCTTGCCGTGAAGCGCTGGTGTTTTTGCTAGAAATATCGTTATGATTTCTATATTTGCAGACATCTGTTCTCAACAGTATTGTTAGAGATGGAAAAAAGATTTTTGATGGTATGCGACAGTTTAACATTTTTATATTTTTGTAATATCCATCAACAGTTTTTCGCAGTAGGAAGTGTTGACCATGAAGCTAATTCATTAGAATATTTTTTGTCAACCCTTTTTTCTATAAATTACCGAAGTTCTATAATATTTTGTAAACAAATGCTTATAAACTTATAAAATCATTTATCACATGAAATAACATCGATCGTCCAAATCTTCACTTGATGACAAACAAAGAAGTTATTAGAATTTAAACAGTCAGAGAAACATTCAGTCAAATAGCCCGTTAGAAAGTCAATATATTCGCACATTTTCTTTTTATTTCAATTTGTTGTATGATGTTATATTCAGTCAAATGAAGACAAGTTTTTAATATTTTTTTAAGTTTGAAAGGCAGACTCTACCAAAGTTTTATTTGTTCTTAACTCTTTTATCTAATCTCACATTATTTTGTGTGTTTGCCTGCTGCATTTATATGTTTTAACATGATTTGATATGATAAGCACAGCAGCTTGGAGTCATGCACACCTAGAATATAGGTAACAATGAGTGACCAGTCTAAATATTTGGCTAAAAATACTCCTTTATTTTTTCAGGCAAAGGCTACACCAGGTAATTTTTAATTGAAGCCATTTTAATTATAAAGTAGAACCCCCATGCTTTGAAGCAGAACTTACAAAAACTGGTTTATTTATCTTCAATGGTGTGTTGTGATGATGCAGATAGTATTGTAGATGCTGCCAATGCTCTTTACTAGATAAAGCTAATTCTAAACAAAACTTTTTAATAAGGGCTGCTACATCTGTTCATGATATTTTTAAATGTGGTTGCATATGTGGAAAGTAGCAATTTAATTTGTATCATTCACAGTCTCTCCATCATCTATGCTGTGTGTTCTCAGTGGCAAATTTTATTGCCCCACCAATTGTTAGTGTGGTTGGTCCAAGGGTGGCCTTGTTATTGAGTGCTCTGACATATTGGTAAGTGTTTTTTTTATTTTATTCATATTTATTTTGTCATTATGAAGTTAAACTTTTTTTAGTCATAATCATAATTGCCCATTCTGAATTCATTATATGTTTGCCAAAATCACTTTTACCTAATTCATAATAACTCCAGGGCTAGAGTTACTAGTGTTCTGTATATGGCAAGAAGACAAATCTAATATGTTTGCAGCCTTATAGCAAAGAAGAATTTTCAATCATATTTTAAGCAACATCCTATTGTTATATTCTTTTCTGAGTCTTCTGGTTGTTTTTCTCTTGAGCTTTGATAGCTCCATGCCCAATGTTATTTCTAATTATATCTATGAAGTTTTTAGCTGGTAACAATGCATAACAGCCGTGGATGATTGCATCTTGTTGTGTTTTTACTGTACACAGACTGTACCTTTCTGTATATGTCAGCTTGTTTGTGAAAATTAAGTTAATCTTGTTTTTTAGTATCTTCATTGGGAGTCTTATTTACCCATATGTGTGGTCACTGTACCTTGCATCTGTTATTGTTGGATTTGGTGCTGCAGGTAACATTCTTGAGCTTGGTAAAAAAGAGCACAGTCTTTATTTGTGGAAGTTCATGTCACTATGATTGTCATCTTTTGTAACAAAACAGGCTACATGCCTATTCAAAACTTGAAATTAGCAAATTTATAAGCATTCGCATTACTAAGGTCTGCATGACCTTACCCATATGCAAAACTTTTGTGATAATCAGGCGTTGTGAACTATAACCCACAAATGATTGCTCGCATCAAACAAAACTGCCTGGTATAATTGGTAAAGTAAGCTTGCTTGCTTGCTTGAATTGGTAGAAGTTAATGTGCAGACAAGTTGCATAGCTTTGAGTTTTAGAATAAGACAGTACCAACATTGCTTGTGGTCATACATAAAGAGTGCTTCTTTTTTTAGTCATTTGGACAGCACAAGGTAATTTCCTGACAATAAACTCAAACCATGAAACCATGGGAAGGAACAGTGGAATATTTTGGGCTCTCTTGCAATGCAGGTAAATTGTGGCTATTGTATCTTTTTGTTTAAGCTTTTGAGCTCTTACTGTTTCAAATCTGCTTTTTCCATTTAGTATGAATATGTGATTGATTTCTCCTTGCATTTCAACCAGACCAATGTTTTGCAGGCCTCCTCATTTTTTCAATTACGTTTTCCTGAGCAACCTTTCACATTTTTGGTTAAAGTAGTTCAAGGCTTTCTTTGATTTTTCTGAAAAGGTTTTTGAAACTTTTTGGTCACTTATAGACTAGTAATGAAGAAATAATTTCCAATATGCAATTATTGCCCTAAAATTGAGTTGGGTTGATGCACAAATTGAAAAATCATCACTTTTGTTTTTCTAGTTTCAACATTTTGTTTCAGCCTTTTTTGGTATGTTGTAATATTTTATTCTCTAAACATTATTCATAATAAAATGTTTCTTTATTTCATTAGTTTGCTTTTTGGAAACATGTTTGTCTACTTCTACTTGAATGGGCAAAGTGACATCAGTAAGCAAGAACTTTTTTATTTATGTCCAATAAACGCAGAAAATTTCTTTCATTGTGGAAAATTTACTGCCATCAAAATGGGTTCAAGTCCAAAACCATTTCTGGACTCAAATTTTGACGGTGCATTTCTCGATGTCATCCGTAGTCCCTATCTTGATTGTTGCACAACTAGGTTATAGTCTCTAGCAAACATTGTAATATTCCAAAAGACATGTACAGTGGCAGTTTGCAAGATGTTGCTGGAGCTATATTGAGCTTTGTCTAGTGCTAAAGCATGGTCCTTGCCATCCCTCCATCTTTATTGCGGCCTTCAAATCATAATGATGAACATACCCTCTCTTTCAGGCTCCAAAGAAGCAAGAACCATTTTCACAGTTCTAGCCTCCTGTTGCCTAGCAGGAACTCTGTGCTTCCTTTTTCTTCGAAAAGCGCCTTCTGAATCACGGCAGGAAAACCGAAGCACAAATGAGGTATGATACCTTTGAAGTCAGTGTTTGGATGATGTGTTTGGAATCTGTCTTATCATGCCTCAGATAACCTTCAATTGTAAGTCAAATTAACTTAATGCCCCTTGGCTTTTCACTGATTTCTCGATTTGATGCTTACCTGGATCATGCAGGTATTCATTCAACCAGGCTGTTTACCCAATGGTTGATTAAATTTTATTTTATTTAATTAAGACTGAACTACTTATCATTGGATTTTAACCTGAACATTTGGCCTTAAATTGGTATGGTTTGCAAGAACTTCTGCTTTGTTGTTCATTGCAACAAAAACACTTTCTGACAGCCCATAATGGTACACATACAATCTAATCAAGTGTTATGATTTCTAACTACTTTCCGGGCCTATTTAATGCCCAACCTTGCTAAATAACATCATCTTAATCATTTTATAATGAAACAAGAGTAATGAAACAAGACTCTTTATCAGAAGCAACTGTGTTGACAGGCATGTTTTTCTATTGCCTGCTTTTTGCAATATAACCTAATTTTTTGGCGCCATTTCAGCCTGAACTAAGCACAGAGGGAGATCCATTGTTAAGGGACCCTGTGAGTCCAGATTACCAAAGCAGCGAAAGGACAATTAGGCGGTATGTCACTTGAATATTGAATTAATAATAATCCACTAATCATAAATCCATCCAGAAAATAAATCACATATAACTCCAGAGCTGCAAAAAATATTTTCCTTTCTGGGAGCCTGGGAAATAGGAGAAAAATTTTCTGTTAGGTAAAAATACTATCTACAACAGTGCTACTTTGCATCAATTATTTGTAGGGCATCTAATTTACTGGATCAGGAGAAGGTTTTCGATAAAATATTGTAATTTGTTGTTTTTGGATATTCCATGTTTTTGGGAAAAATTGAGTATGCCAAATGTTAAACAAGAACATAGAACAGTTGTTTTTTCTTAAGTTTTTTATTAAGTTGTAAATTTTCTGCAAGCCAAACAAATTTCTGGGAATCTAGTTCCTGGTTCCGAATCTTTTTGCAGCTCTGGATAACTCAGTATTGCTGTGACATACATATACTTTGAATACCTTTTAACTGAAGTTATAGAAAAATATAAATTGTTTATCTCAAAGTTGAGTACAGCTTTTCACCTTACTGATAAATTTGTTCCTAAGCATAACCAAGGGCTGAAATCCAGACTCTGTTGTTGTGAACAGATCGATAGACCAACACTTTGTTCAACTCTCACTTTCCATCGTTTTTTCTGACGTAATGGAGAAAAAATCTCATCAATTGCTAACTTGAACGATTTTTCGCAGAGAAGCGGAACAGTTTGGCTCCTCACCAAAACCTACCCCATTCCAAGCCTTTGGTAAGTTGTCTCTACCCCATTTTCTTAATGCAATTACAATTTCATGTTGTAGGAAGCCCCATCATATTTGTTGAAATTTTGAACTTACTACTAAAAGTAGGCCACTAATAGTACAACTAATACTACAGTTTCGTTTCAGCTGAAGAAAAGGCATTTTATTGATTGGTGTTAGACACCGTTGAAGTTAATATGTTTTTAAAGATTCTTCAAATGTTTGTTAGTTATCTATGTTTTTTGCTTACTTATGTTGGTTGCTTTTTCTCCGGTTACTTATTTATGTTGGTTGCTTATTTATGTTGGTTGCTTGGTCTCCGGTTACTTATTTATGTTGGTTACTTCTTTATGTTGGTTACTTATTTATGTTGGTTGCTTTTTCTCCGGTTACTTATTTATGTTGGTTGCTTGGTCTCCGGTTGCTTATTTATGTTGGTTGCTTGGTCTCCGGTTGCTTATTTATGTTGGTTGCTTGTTCTCCGGTTACTTCTTTATGTTGGTTGCTTGGTCTCCGGTTACTTATTTATGTTGGTTGCTTGTTCTCCGGTTACTTATTTATGTTGGTTGCTTGTTCTCCGGTACTTATTTATGTTGGTTGCTTGTTCTCCGGTTACTTATTTTTCTTCTTTACAGTCCGGTCGTTTCAGTTGCTTGCAACCAAAAACATGGCACTTCTTTCCGTTACCACAGCATACACTGGTAGGTTATCGTATATTTAAATTCTCCTTTAAAAACCATATCCAGTTGCTTTTCGTAAGATCTTTGAGATATTATTTGCATTATGTCTTATTTGAGATGTTTTGCTTCAGTTATATTTTAAACAATAAGTGCCTTTTTGTATATTACCAGATTTCAAGTATAAAACGCCTGCATCTAATGTGCTTCGAGTTGATGCTTTCGATTACAAATTACCTCTTTGTTGAATGATACTTTTGCAAAGTTAGAAGCTCTAGTTGTGTCATCGACTTGAATTAATCACCCTGAATTTCAGGTACCTGGAGACTCTGTGAGACTAATGTGAGACTCTGAACAAGGATATTATACTATATGCTTTGCTGAGAATATTATACTGTTTTTACTGCCTAACACGAGAATATTATTCTAGGTTTCGAATTAACCTTCTTTAGCGGTGTATATGGAAATAGCGTTGGTGAGTACCTCGAATACGATTTTGAACAGGCTAATTTTCAGCCTTAGAATTAGTTTTTTCAACAGAATCACAATTTTCTGATGCCAAAAATCGTTTTAATAGAATCTGTTTCAGAGCTTTTGCACCACTAAAATCTTTTGCTTTGAAAAATTCGGTGCCAGTCAGGTGAAGTATAGAGAGAAATAAGGAGATGAATTTTATGACCAAAATCCCAAGTCCGATCTTTCATTTTGAATCTGAGAGTTCAAAAATAGGCTCGTTGCAACCCTTCTTTTTGACAGAGTCTGTGCTTGCCTTAACTTGTTTTGATATAATTCAGGCAATGCAATTTGTTCAACTGCAAGTAATTGCCATTTGGCTATTATTAATATCAAAGTTCAATATTGTAAGAAGCACGATGGAGTTTTATGTAAGAAATATTTTGGTTCATTTTAAGTACATAACAACCTAGTAATATAATTTTTTGATTATCTAAAGTCATCTCTGAATCCCAATGCATAATCTATACATCAGCGCGAAAGTGAAGATTCGTTATTTGAATTCTTTCTCTCAATGATTGCATTGAGAACTGCAGTCCATTTGTTTTAGTTTTCAATTCAGTTGTGCCGTCTATTTTACAATACTATTTACAATACTAAGTGCAAATCTTCCTATTCAAGTACAATTTGGACGCAGAATGCCTAGAATTCTCTCTCCGTTGTTTTTAGCAAACACAGGTTTGTTGAAGAACAATACAGCAGCAGGACTGTAGGAATGCGATTGGAATCGGAGAGATCATGGTATGGCTCTGCCTGTCTTGTATCTCTCGTTTTCTCGACAAGTTTACCATTGATCTGATTTTAGCACCTCCATATGATTATTATCTGACATTCATTTCCGAAAAAGGATCAGAAGAATTCGATTTATTTACTGCGATTTTATTTTAAAACTTTCTTTGTAGAAAACCGTAGTCGCGTGTCGTTTTTAATTTTCAAGCTTCAAAATCTTTTCATATGTTATATTATGATACCAAAGCCGTTTACTATTTACTGTCATTTTATATTATGTTGCCAAGGCCTCTTTTGGATCAGTTTTGCTATATTTATGTGCAATGAAACATTTAACTAACTTTGAAGCTACATATTATTGGCTTGATGCTTCCTTCTTTCTTGCAAATTAGTCAATATACTTTGCTGCCTGAAACATCTATCATATATGAAATATCAAAATATGTTAATGTTGTTAAGCTGGTCATTTTTATCCAGATCATTGCCAAACTCCTATTTAAGTTTGAGTGATTCAAACTTTAGCTATTAATTCATCTTTGTAATAGCGATCAAAATGAAGCGAAACTGATCAATGCAAAATGCCTCTCTTCAAGGTGGCCTCATTTTCGGCATCTTTGGGAAGCGCACGAACAAGTATGGCCGCGACCCCATTGTCCTGTTCGGCTTCGTTGTTCATATGGTCACGTTTTTTCTCATTTACCTCAACATCCCAGACCATGCACCGATTGGCCTCACAATGAGCGATACAAGCCTACACAACAAGTATGTCACTCGCTGCACGATCTGCTTTGATGTTGAAGTTACTCTTTCTTTCGCTTCAAGAACCAGTTGACGTTGAAGTTACTATTTCATTGCTTCTAGTTCTCACTGGTTTGTACTGATAAATATCGTCAACAAGTAGCCTTTGTTTCCCCTTTTCAGCATACACGTCATCTCCCTCTGCGCCTTCTTGCTTGGCTTTGGAGACAGCAGCTTCAACACTCAGGTATGGCCCACCTTGTTCGAACTTTACCGTCTCCTATTGACTGCCAAACTGCCCATTTGTCAAGTGATTACAGATCGCTAATTTAAATGACAAATTGCTAATTATTTGTGTATTTAAATGCATCTTTTGCTTTACAAGGAACATTTACTGTTTGCTACCGTTCTGATTAAACATTACCCAGCTCTCCCTTCATAGCAAAGACTTTTTTCGAATGGCATATTCAAATTCATTTAGAAATTCAAGTTAGTTTTTTGAATGATGTTTTCAAAATATCTCCTTGCTCCAGCTTTTCTATTACTATAAATCATTTTTCCAGAGTCCAGAAAAGTTATAACCTTCCTCCGACTGCATATAATTCGAACATTCCTCATTACCACATCAAAAAACTATTTTTACAATCACTTTGATAATAAAAGCTACTAATAAACCTTCCTCAAATATGACATTAATAGACAAAACCTTCCCCCGCTTCCCAGCATTGGAGCCATCAATTTTTCTGGACTCTGCATTTTGCAATAGTTTTTTGCTAGTAACATTGCAGTAATTTCCAATGATGTTAGGGCCTATTGTACCCTGTTTTCGTTTCCCTTTTCTTGCAGATTTACTCCAATACTCGGATCGATGTATTCGGAAGATAGTGCATCTGCCTTTGCATTGTTCAAGTTTGTACAGGTCAGCAAAATATCAGTGTATAATAAAAGAAACATTAATAGTAGTGTATAATAAACGAAGAATTTGAAAATAATAGAATTGAGAGCAATAACGTATACAATATTAATTTGTTGCTTTTACTATCCAAACTTTCTTATGTGTAAAGAGATTCTTGCAGGATTTCCTGGACTTCTTTCTATAGGCATTGCCCTCTTTGTGGTCGTTGAAATAATGTTAGAAGTCCTTTTTAACCATACCGTTAGCCATTACTAGAGCTTCAAACAAAGCAAACTGGTAACTAACTTTGGTGTCACGTTAAGCGACATTTACCTCCATCCCTAGCCTGCTGATAAATTTATCCACTCAGTTGATCCTATCATCAATCCGTGCCACACTAACCTCGAACTTTGACACCTCTCCCAATCTGCGTTACTTCGATTCTCTCCTTTTCAATTGAAAGACTACTTGATCTCATCTTCCATTTTTTCTTGACCCTATTATCTCCTTTCGTGTTATTGCAGTGCTCAAGGGATGATCGTTCCACAACACCTTCTAACAAAAGAACAATGAACTCAATCCTTCAAATATATATACAAATTTTTCAGTGTAAAAGCATAGTTTTCGTCTTCCATTTTAGTCTGTGGCAGCAGCTATAGCCTTTGGGTATGCACTCGCTACGCCCCTCAAATGGCAACTTCTTATTCTAGTAAGTAACAAGAAAATCTTTCTGTAAAACTTTGATTTTTGGCCAATATCAATCTCTGTAAGACCATTTGAGCAGGTTGGGTGAATTTTTATCTTTTCTGTATATTTTTTTCAAAACATACGAACACATAAAAGTTTATCCGCTTATTGTAGATCTCATTCTTTTTTATCTTATAATGTTGAGATGATGTTTATAAACTTTTGCATAAAATGCCTTGTTTTGCGAGGCAAATATTAGCGCAGCATTGGATGCTCATTGGCTGCAGTTTGATACAAGCCCGCCAGTAATACACTAAGCATTTGATTTTCGTACAAATACAATTGACTTTTTATGGTCCAACTATAAGTTAAAAATTACCTTGTCCTGTTTTACACCGTAGCACTTTGAATCAAATTTGTTCGAATTACTAATAGCTAGAAATAGTGGAAACAGTTTTCGCATACTTAAAGTACTTTCTTGTTCGACACTCCTCAGAGTATGCAAACGTCGGAAAATGACCATAATCAAACTAAAAAAGGTTTTCCAACCGCAGCTGGCTATTTCTACCTATTGTAAAGTTTTGACCACAAATCAGTGAACAGCCACATACGCGGGAGACGGCCACTTATCCATCACCTGTTGTTTTCAAATACCCTCCTTATGCGCCGTGACTATTTGACTGCCTGTTTGTTTGGCATGCCCTCGTTTTGAGCTGCACTGTTGGCACCAGAGAGAGTCTCGGCAATTGACAAGCCTCGTTTTGTTGCAGTTATCACAGGTGTGTTTGGTACCATCTCATTTTTCATGGTTGAAAGAAATTACAGGCGAATGCGGCAAGAGCACGCGGCTTCCTGAGTCAAGGATGTAGTCATGCTGCCCAAAGCACGCGTTTTCTAAACTGTATCTATGAGATATAAAACATGATTGGTTCTAATCAAGTTGGGTTATGTTTCGGGGCTCTTTGATGGCAAACATTGAATTTGTTCAAACAGACTCGTTACGTCATTGATTACGTAATTTTTTACACTAACACAAAGAAATATTAAGGTGATAATGTCATGAGAATCTATTAGAGTTTTAGTTGTGATAATTGAATCAGAAAATGCACCACCGACTGTAGCCAATTGTTGAATTTCCCATTAAATGTTACTAAGCACATGACGTCACTGTGATTGGGCCTCGGTTTCAAAACTTAAATAAGACAAGGCAGGTCACAAGTGAGGCTCTTTTATTTTATTGTCCGTACGTTGACCAATTTGACTTTTATGCTTCTTATGCACGGCAATCTAATGGTGAGTGGTTGTCCCGTTGGGATGGCAATTACCTTTAGTTTTCTAGGGAATTATTGGGTAACACGCTGAGCAATAATCTGTATTAGTCAGATTTTTCAACTGGTACAAGCGCTATTATTGGTGTAGGATAACCCTTGTTATGAAACCGAGGCCATATCACGATATAGAGGCTCAGTGGCACAACGTGCATGTGGCTAGATTCTTGGTAACAAGCAGGAAACACGTCTGAAAATTTAATGGGGGGGGGGGTAGCATGAATTTGTGGTTTATAGCTTATTCATTTCAGGAAAATGAAAGTGATTCGCACCGGCTTATGTATTGAAATTTTAAAATTGCATATTTTGGTTTAAATTGATTTCTGTCTCTTTTTCGGCTTTGTTGTTTTTTGTGTTTTTTAACAGAATTTTTCGCTGAATGTAGGCATAATTGTGGACCCTCTATGATTTCGTTAATGTGCTACAGAAGTGAAACACGTATTTGCCCAAAACAACCAGGCATTTGCGGGTAACATTTTTGTCTTAAATCCCATTTAATTAGGCCAATGTGTTCCTCTGGTTCAACCCACATTGTGTTCACTACTATAGTATTAGGTCAATTCGTTGATTTCTCTATGTTTGTATCATTGTGGAAACAGTAGGATAGTTTGAATTTTCATAGTTCTTTCGAGCATGATGAGTAATTTTCATTTCAAGGCTAGAAAAATACCGCTATTTTCCAGATTGTTTGTTTAATTTTTTTTTATTTTGTATAATCAAGGATTGAAAATTCATAATCGTGATTTTTGTATTATGCTTAAAATGATGTAAACATAAATGACCGTACAGAAGGCTGTGTTATTGAAACCAACCTTTCGCTAATAATTGTTGACGAATTGTTAAATCATTGGCAACTCAACGAAATCTATTGCCTTAAAATGATATATTGAATACGGGTATGATAAAAGTTTTAGTTTTGACGTTCTTATGTGCAATAGTGATTAGTAAAAGTGCGTTTCTTGACAGTTTGATTTGAAAATGAAGTCATTATATGACGCTTCTGGCCTAGATCTGTGAAATAGCGAGTACATTTTTCCCCTACAACAGACCGTTTATAAATATGATTTCTACAAAATTTGTGCTGTTTGTCCTTTGAGCTTTGACCTTTATTTTGGCCCACTTTTTCGCTGACCTTGCAACCTAAATGATCCTCCAAAAACCAAACAAATTGTCAATGCTACTTGCAGATTCAAATCTTTGGAAGATAATTCTATATTTTCTACTCATCTTAATGTGATTACATCGGGTAATTTCAGTGGATTTTACTGTTGCTTCGTTCCCATTTGAGGGCACGAACAAGGTGAAACCACGTGACAAAGCTGGAACGAGGCTTGGCGGGAACAGTTCTCGTCACGCAATCACAACAAGCGTGCGGGCGGGCCTTTGAATGCAAGAACGCTGCAAAACTGAAGCAGATCCCAAAGGCGTGCCTTGTGCCGTTATCCACGCTCATGTTTATTCAAATTGCGAAATGATTTCCCTCTGTCAAGCAACAAACCACTCTGGCTCCAGTTCAGGTTCAATCGCTCAGTTTTGTTATCAGTATTGGACCCATTCGCACACTCATTAGCAGGGAGAATTGAGAAAGATGCAACGGTAAGATGAAATTTTCTTTACCTAATGGTGAGGAACTTGTACAAACAGTGCGAATATGAGAGAAAACGAGTGCCTTAATCTGGTCGTTTTTTATGCAATTAAAGCTTAGCAATTAAAAGACAACTAACACGTTCTACATCTTCAATCGATAGCAAAGCTAGAAATATAGACATCCTAGAACAGCACTGAGTTTAAGTTAAACGGCGAGAAGGCTACGTAGTAATATGGCACTTGATGAAGAGATGTTGGGTCGAGGTTCGATTACTGTACAAAGGCTCACACCCGTATGCCGCCATTATGAAATCGCCTCTTTTCAAATGGGACAACAAATCAAGATGATGTTTATTAATAAACTTATCACGCTGCAATGTTTATGCTAGATAAAGCACCAGCAAACAACCTTTACAACTACAACAACTAATAATGCTTTCAACCAAGTTGATGTTACTTCACGACCAAAAACACAACGAAGTACTTAGAGAAGACAATTCCTTGTCAATGTCTTCATGTCATCCACCTACAGGCGAAAAGATAATTTGAAAAGTTAAAGGTAGATCTTTGCCAATTGTGCAGGTTCAGAAGCATAAAAAATATTGAGTTAGTAACAAGAAGAGAACAAGTTGAAGCTAAGCATCGTATTTATCAATTCTGGAAAGGATTTGCTTAAGGCATCTTGGGGAATACGTGTAAATGAAATGCAGTTCTTACATGAAATGAAAGATG
>ML133488.1:105817-186686 GCA_003864495.1 Nemopilema nomurai
CCACTCATTAAACAGACAATGGCGAACGTACCTGGCGCGAAAGACAAAGAAGTTTACATATTGTCTAAGATGACTGGCTATCATCTCAAATATTTGTTTGTATTGGCATTGACCTTCTAATCGCCTGCTGCTTAAAACTGCAGCCTTGGAAAATGAAGGTCCAATTGCTTTTAAGAGAACCTAATCAAACGGACAGCTTGAATCTAAAATTCAAAGAGACTGCCAGAACTCAGGAATCAGAGAATTCAGAACTCACTTTGCCAAAAGATTTACCTAAATTGGATTAAGATGAATATTTATATCCAAAAACGTAGATTGTTTATGTAGTGTCAAGAAAANTAATCGCCTGCTGCTTAAAACTGCAGCCTTGGAAAATGAAGGTCCAATTGCTTTTAAGAGAACCTAATCAAACGGACAGCTTGAATCTAAAATTCAAAGAGACTGCCAGAACTCAGGAATCAGAGAATTCAGAACTCACTTTGCCAAAAGATTTACCTAAATTGGATTAAGATGAATATTTATATCCAAAAACGTAGATTGTTTATGTAGTGTCAAGAAAAGGAAGGGACGTGAAATAATAAAGATTTTAAGCTCAAAATTATACAGAGCTTGCCAATTAAGCAGCCGTTCAGTTAATTTACTTATTATCCCGTACGTGTTATCATTTTAACATTTTCAAACTCGAAAATTTTGCAAAATCAAGGCCTGTTCATTATTGACATATATCGATCATAGCCATTAAGAAGTTACTACTATTTGCAATCTCTTCACCATAGGGTGTTCCCCATTTCATTCAAAAAGGCAGTGCACTAATACTTAGACTGATATAAATAAAGTTGGGCACTAACACATTCACTATACTTAAATAAAATTAATTACACATTAAATTCCAATGCATGTTATTGCTTTCCACTAAATGATAATTTCCTAAAAATTTTGCCAAAAAAGCGGGACTGCCTTTATGTGCTGCAAATGTCATGATTGCTAAGCTTTCTGTTCTACTCACCAAGAGAGATATGACGCGAAGTTCCAAAAAAGAAATACACCAGCACGGGGACAAAGGACACGTACAGTCCATGAATCGGCGGAAGCGTTGTCAGCATTGCGTAGGCCATTCCTGCAATTCGAATTAATATTCAGTGTGAGGGATATTTCTTTTCCTGCAAAATGAAATTTTTAGAGCTATGCTTCTAAAAATCAGCAGCTCTTTTTTTGCAGCGAGTTACACAGTGACCTGGGTATGGAGTTTTATTAAAAACACTTAAAACTCATTGACAGGAAACATGAAACTATAAGTGGAGTGACTAGAAAACTTCCTTATAGCCTTAGAAAATCCAGTATTAGCCATTTCCAACTTTAAACTTACAAAAATCCCCGAAAATAGCTGATAGCTTCTACTCGTCTCAGACAAACCTAAAATATTTCATAGTACATTGTACCGAGGGTAAATGGCCCCCAAACCCCAATCCATGGCGCAATTTGAGCCGGGACGTGAACAGGGAGGCTTTTGATGAGACCCTGGGGCAAAGCTAGAGCATGAGGCCCCCTATTGGTGACGCAAACAGTTTGGTTCTACATGAGGCCCCCTAGACATTGAGGCCTTGAGGCATTTTGCCCCACATCGCCCCCCCCCCCTCTCGGTGGCTCTCGTCGTGAAGAAACCTAGCAGGAAAAGCAATCAAATTATTGAAAGGAAAACTCTCGGCTTTGTCTTAGTTCAGGTTTCAATGGAAAACCTTTCAATGACTCTTATCCCCCAGCTAGACACCCAGACCCAAATGAGGCATGACGAACTTGTCTAACCTTTAATGCGTTATCACTTATTTGACAGTATTACCAGGTTGCCAAAAATATTTCCAATGTCTCTTTTGGATGTTGATGGTTACAGTTCGTTGGAAACTGTCATTCATTATTAATGGTGATAAGCCATAATATTTTACCAGGTCAAAGGCAATCGATAAAATCTTTTAATTTCACTGGTCTTCATTTTTGTTATGAGACAACAAAGGCCCAGACTAGCATTTTACCAGCTTTCCTGCGATATGATATCTTCTTAAGTGTTAATCATAAATCTATAAAACTGTGAGTCTATACAAAACTGCATGTAAATACAAACATACAAGATATATGGCAAAGCATATATATCTTGAGAAATATAAGAGTGGCAGCATATAGTACAAAAGGCGTCCATTCTCCTTCGTCGTCATCCTTTGGCTTTTACGCCTTGATTAGGCCCAAAACGTGCATCGTTTATTTCTATTACCGTTTATGTGTTCTTCGCCATGCAAGCAAAGCCACAATAGAGAAGAGTTCCTCAGATACAGAGACAGGCATATGTTGCCTTCATTGGTAGATACAAGCTTCAAACTTTTCGCTACAATCTAAATGGAACTTGACGCAATGTCTCAACAGGCTAAACAAAACAAACAACCGAGTTTTCATAAGTTTACTATGCTTACATGGTCATATCTTCTCTATAGTTAGATTAAGTCCCTGACTTGTGATAGTTGGAACTACGGCGCATATTCCACTGAAGGTACTTTTTGTACCGTTCCTGAACCCCCGAACCAACTGGAGCGTTCTGGAACTGTTCCATTTTCTTTGGTGCTAACAGGGTCCAAATCTCTCTAATCAGGTGATCAAACGAAGTGATGTCAACATGGCTGTTTCCAATGACCCAGTCTACAGTTTAACTGATGTAAGGCACCATAAATATCTTCAAGTCTCAGGTGAAAGATTACGTGTCTTTTCTCAAACTTAGTCGATAGGATGCCAACTAATTTGTGACGTGACAATAATAGCCAGGACTAGAAACGGAAGGGGCTGGTGATAATGCAGAAGAAAATGACGTCAGCTTGGACCGTGGAGCACTAACATTATTCAACTGAGGGGTTCACTGTTATTACCAAACCAACGGTGCATCTAACAAGCATCGCCACTGGATGGAATCGCTGGTGAAAGTGAACCTATGAATCCCAAAGTCAACAAAGTATAATTGGCGACTGAACACTTAGGTGTCGCACTAGAAGTGAACTAAGTTGTGCAGTAGACAAGGTGCTTTCTCGACTACAAAAACAGGTTTAACCAAGGAAATCCAGATTGACATGCCTAGTAGACACTTAATTACCATATGAAGAAAAGAGAGAGATTGAGTAGAACGAAAAGATTTAGCTTGGGTTGATATCAGCAATGACCATGTGCAAGGGGTCAACACTGCTCAAGTTCGATACAAAAAGACTCGCGCACGTAAGGAAATAGATTTGGATCACCAAAGGTAACAAGTAGAAGACCTTCCGAATATCAACAGTGTTTTTCTGTAGCTAAATCGAAGATAAAAATGAACAGTATCGGAGGTAACAAAGTATCGTGGTTTTGAAGGAAGAGAAGAAACAATACAAACAAAAGCACGGAAACCTTGTCAGAAATTTTATGGATCAAAAACAGAAGTGATAGGGATAATCTGTCTCAAGAATAAAGACAATCTGTTTTTAAAGAAATGCATTGAAACATCGAATAGGTTATTAGTGGGACGACCTGTACAATAGCAAGTTCCATCATTTCACATGCCATCACAGAACAATTTGATGATCAATGAGAAGAGATGCTGACGAGTATCAGGAAAATTATTGATTGGGACTTATTGCAGAAAGAAGTGCAGTGCATTGCTCATAATAAAATAAAGGAGGTTGATGCTCAACGAGAGGCTGAAATGATTGGAAATGGCAAAGATGTGAGTTCATACAACGAGGACCAAAATGCGTCAATAATTAAAACAGTCAGGAACAAAACCAGGACATTGTGAATTAAAGATTACGCCCTTCGTTCGGCGGATGCCATTAGAGAGGGCAGCAATATTACGAGGATAAGAGGATTGCGTCTTCTGCATCTGTGTTTAGTGCGCACACAAAGATACGATTAAGCACGAAAATCTGTTAGAAATATTGCCTAGGATTAACCTCGATAGCAAGGACGTAAGGGTTATCAAAAATTTGTAGACAGTTAGCAGCACTCGGAGTTGACATTGGTGCTGGTGGGTTCATAAGATACAAGCAGTGTGGCTACTAGATTGGATATGTGCTGAATTTATAGAAATTAATACAGTAAAATGATTCTTTGAGAATAAGAGAAGCCTCCTAGCGCAAAAGACTGTGATAGAAATTAAGAAGTTGAGAATAATTATTAGCTGTAGTACCAGAGGCAAGAAGGCCATCATTTCAAATATTAAGAAAGAAGTCAAAATAGGGTGGATTCAAATGGAAGCTGGACTGTTTCGATAGGAGGCGCTACAGAGACATCAAAGAAATACGCAATTAGAAAAAGGCATTTTCTTGAAACTGCTATTCTCTCAGTATGGATAAGACTGGCATAAGAAGGGACCCTAGGTTGTTGTTTACTGTCATTGGTGTGGATATCAAAGTTGGACGGTGCCGAAGGTGATAGAAAGACTATCGCAAGAGCCGGAACATGAAGCGGATGTACTGCTAAGGGCCAGGGCTAAACCAACAGCACACGAAGCGTTCCCCAAAAGCAGGTATCCGAGAAATAATTGCGAGGATGACCTTAAAACAACAACTACGAAAATTCTTCGCAATAGAGAATAATAGATTCTGCCAATAATGGATTCCGGCGACAGACATGAGATCTAGAGTACTCATTGTTTCTGGTGGAAGGTTTTGGAAAGCTTTATTCAAAATCAGAAGCAAAGGTGTTAAATGATCCCAACCATAGACTCGCAGGAAATGGAGAAATCGTGTCTTGAGCATGAGTTCCTTGGGTACAACCAATTCTTCAGCATCATCCAGTCAATATAAAAATTTCAAACGATCAAATCAAAAAAGGTTTAGTGTCTGACTAAGGCTGGGCACTTTTAAGGACCTGATAAGCCATGAAAGGATTTCTTTCAAACTATCAGAAACAATTTTCGAAATCTTTTCAGAATTGATTGCTTTTCGGTGCTCCGACTTCATTAAAAGAAGATGAAAATTAGTTAAATATCCCATTTTTCTTATTTCTCGTATCAACTAAATCTTCTTCGGTTTTAAGTTATGCAACTTTGTCTCCCTCCATCCTCTAGACATGATGTTAAGCTGTTCAATTCACTTAACTTAGATTTTAATACCCCTAAACGACGGATTCAATAGATGAAAACTGTCCACTTAGGAACAGGTAAGACACTCTACGTCTGGATCCGAATATGAGCAATTTTTCAAACTGTTAAGGGGCTGGGATTGGTCACCAATGCGATTCTGAAGGGGAGGTAGTTTGAGTGGACGGGTGCTACTGCACCATAACGACACGTTGACGCAAAACAAATGGACAGGTTAATTCAAGTAAGGTCATGCATTCAAGCATTCCGAAGGGCATAATCGATTTGGAGAAATGCTGAGAACCTTAAGGATCCTTTCCGCTACATGCGTATTGGAAACGGAGATTTTTCGTGACGTCAGTCTAATGTAAATTCGTTTTTGAATTTTAATGACCTTCGATGCAAATGACCTGTCTTGTGGGACAGAAAACTGCAGTATTTAAAAACTGTATTGTTTTTTTCGTGGTTAGGGTGCATGTAGATTCAAGATCGGTTCGTGTTCGGTGAAGAGGACCCACAATCTTGGGCAAGGCAACATCCCACATTGCAACCCCCCAGCCCCCTAGGAAGCAAGGGAATGTTCATGGTGAAACGCACATGTATTCGGGCAAAACGTGTATCTAATGGTTTCAGTTTTTATATACAAAGATCTTTTCCTACATTACTCATAGGAGAAGCAAAAGAAACCGGAAAAAAGCTGAAATGAACATTATTTGTTTATCCTTAGGATCTTAAATATGTCTCTTTTATTTTTGAATAAAGTAACATAACATAGTGATATATTTTAACCCCTGCTGTTGAAAAGCTAATAATTTAGCGTTGTTATTCATTTGGGCAGAATATTCTCAGCCCCCCCCTAATTTTTTAAGCACCCCTATGTCAATGCCAAAAAAATGTAGCATTGTTTCCTGTTTTATCTCATCATTGACTTGCAGAAAACTAATTTGCACTGCAGTTTTGGTAAAGTCTGGATGAAGAATAATGATTCGCTCAAGGTTTAGCATGAACAACTAATATTTAAGGAAAAATAGAATAATGACTTTTTAGTAAAAAGAAAAACAAAAGAAGATAAATCTGCACCTTGCGATGGGGCTGCCAAGGCTTCCCTGTGCAATCGGTAAAAGAGAGGGGCAGTGTGGATAAATGGCTTGGCTTCAAGTGCTGGCTTGAAAGCATGATCCGATAGCTCAGCCGTAGAGCACTTGGGGTACAAAGTCAAGGGTTGTGAGTTTGAGTCTCGCTCGGGTCGTTTATCTTTCTGCACTCTCTATGATTCTTAATAAAGAAACACTTCTCTCAAGGCAGCGAATTAAATACAAATATTTATTTGGTGACCAAATTCTTCTGGAACTCAGAGCAATTCTCTTGTTCCATTGCCCCTCTAAATGATACACATCTATATAATTTCGTTTAAAGCCCTGGGCCCCATTATCTCTGCATTTTTCTTGCCAACAAGACATGGCTCCTTTCTTTTAGTGATATCATCTGGTTTCCTCACCATTATACAAGAACCATTAACAGGGTCATTGAGTGCATATCAAATATTTTCTATCTACAAAGGAGCATACAAGAAGTGCTGGTATGTGAGTGTATAATTTTGACTTGCAAAAATGAGCATTTCAACCATTTTGTTATCAGCTGGGTTGAACATGACTTTTTAAAAAAGATTTTGTATGCATACAACAAACTCTTTCAAAAAGTCTCAATTTGATTTCCAGATAGCTTCTATTTAACAAAAATATTAGGAGAGAATAGCTGCAGGGAGCAGAAACTAGTATAATATCTCTACTACAAATGTGTTAATACCAGAAGTCCAAAGTCTTTATAAAAATGTAGACATTATACTCAATAAGAAAATAATGAAAAAAACAGATAGAGAAGAATTTATTTACATTTTGCAAGAAATTTTTTCAAGAAAAAAACAGAATCCAGCAACTATAAAATTATGGCTCATTACCAAATTTGGTTTCTGTTGATGCTTTGTTATTAGACACTTAATTAGATATCTACTTCCATTCAAATGTAAGAATTAATTTTGGAACAAGGCCCAGTTCAAGAGTTCATTGTGCATACAGTGTAGATTTTATGTTAGACTGCAAGACAAAATTTCGTAGATAAAATTCATTGAGGAGCTCAAAGGAACTCCATTTGCGAATACATTGCGAATATAAATGACGTCTAGCAATACTTTAACAATGAGCAGCATATGCAATTGCATGAGTCACTGCTTGTCGAGATTAAATTTAATTCCTAGCAACGCAAAAAATCTTCGAAGCCAAGACCTGTTTTCTATTGTCAACCAACGTGTTCGACAGTGTATAACTTGACCTGCTACTGCTTCCGCCAAAAAAACGTGGGTCATATGACATCCAGTTCTAAAGTAAACAAACACTTCCGAAAACTTTTACTTACCTTGTGGTATTTGCATGATCCCAACTGTAAGACCGCCGGCCATATCTTTCACTAGTTCCGTTTTGAACTTGTATTTCGGTAACCATTTCAACATTGGAACGAACGACAAAAGAAACATTGCCAGCTTTCTTCGGGTTACCTGTACTTTAGACGTGTATTCGCGAACTCTGTTCTTAAGACTGGTTTCTTTAGTCGGTTTCAGATATTTTCTTGAAAACTGCAATTCATTGTACACAGACCTGTTAATCTCTAGCTCCTTCTCTATCCCCCGATCGTTTGGTTCATCGCTAAAATCAAGGTGAAAATCCGGCATTTTTACAACCTGTTCAACCACAATCGAGTTGTCACTTCTTAGGCCACGTTCCACGCTTCTCGAGCTTCTAAGAGGTCCCGAACAAACAACACAATATTTAAAAGTAAGTGGAACATATACATCTGCTGCGGCATCCACAAACTGAGAAAATTTGTTCCATCTAATAAGGCAAATCGCTTTTGCAACAATTTATTCTCGTTGGATATCGCGCCTCGGTTTCAAACGGAAGGGGATTCCCTGGAATTGACTGTGCTCTTTTGCTTTCAGTTTTACTTGCCACAAAAATCTTCGGCAAAGCCATCACCAGGGCCTCCGACGAAGGGGGGGGGGGGGGGGGGGCATGGAGAGCAGATACTGATATTTATTTAAAATTGAATTTATGGTGTTCCTTTGCAAAGTTGTAACAATGTTCCCCGCATTTTTTTCATTGCCTTAGTTGGAAACTCTTCTTCGTCAAAAAAACAATTGGTCGGTTGAAAATTGATCTACAGTCATGAGATCAAGCCCTCACCCCACTATCGCTTTTATTTTTGGCAGGTTTTACAACAGAAATAAAAACTGCGCACATACAAATGTGGTTTTTTTATAGAGCAGGAAGGCGCGCAACAATGACTTAGAAAGTGGCACTGATTCGATTTTGCGCAGATATTAAGTATTAGTTTCGTTTTCATGTGTAATACCGCTACTCCAAGCGCTAAGCATCGCTCTTACCTGCATCGTTTGCGCATTTCCTTCGCCCTATTCATTCACTCACCCAGCGTTAGTCATACTTGTTTGCGCGTAAACATTTTGCGTCATCTTGCATCGCACTCTTTGTTGCATTGCGTATACTAGTAGGAACACTTCCACTAAGGACACCCACCCTCTATTATAAGTATTATTTTAAGAACTACGCTATGGATTGACTCAGCTCATACATACGTATCCAGACGCATTTCCATCGTTTTTCTGGGTTGTTTTCCTCTTATGTAGACACCTAATATTAACACATTTATATCCTTTGTTCGTACAAGGAACTAGTTTTACAAATATATGACTCTCCACAAATCCTAAAGTTAGCTAAGAGTTAGAGTTAGCATCTCGTACACTTTGCTCTTGAAAAAGGCTTAGTGGTACTAGTCGTACAAAGATACACGTTTGTGAAAACCGTATCTGTGTCCATTCTTGGTGTCATTCTGAAATCGTGCCGAACATTTAGCTCGGAACTTGCCATATTTCGAAACCAATTTACACATGTGAGGGGCAAATAGCGTACGAGATTTCCATGAAAACAATAGAGTTTCTAGGGATTTTTTAATAAACAATAGGACTTTCACAAAAGGTGTACGAGATTTTTTGGAGTGATTTGCCCTTCGTTTTCGTGTGTCAATGTTGTGAAAACTTTTGCCTCTGATGCTTTGGCTTGGTGTTTTGTGCCTTTTGACTTGATCAAAATGTCAACGTCTAGAAAACAGGCATTGGTTGGGGGAGATGGGCTATCGCCACTGATTTGCAGAGTTACCCCTCAAATCGGGATAAAAATTATGTCAAACAATTCAACGACTCACTTCTGGAAAAAAAAAGGGGTTTTTGACCATATCGGCCTTGTCTTTACATGAAGGGGCGCTGAAGTCTTGACAAAACAGAACCAAGGGGGGAAATTAGCACCTGTCCCTTGCTGAGCAAATGTTCTAGTAGGTGATTTTATTCGAGGCATGGGCATATGTTCCGCATTGATATTGGTGGTTCGTGAGCAATTTGTGGAAGGTGACCTTTCATGGGTTGGTGAGCATTCTGTGGGTTGGTGTTGTTGCCGGCAACAAAGCACACAATTTGCATTGGCTTATTGCTTATCGATGCAGGGGAGTGACCCTTGCAGCTAACACGAAAATCAAAACAAAAGTTTTTAGAAATACTCCACCTTGGCAGATATGCCGTCCTGGTGAAATAAAAATTGGCCGAATGAACTCATTAATGAGCAGAGGTCAACAAAAAGTGTCTTTTATTGTTACTTTATTGTTAATAAAAGAAATACAGATGTGAAGTGAAATCACAGGCGCACAAACAAGGTGTGTAGCCGAGGGAAGAAACGCATCTAAACACGTGATAACTACTGGCATTCTTTGACAAGCCGAGTCCTCGGAAGCTAAGCACCCTTGAGACGAAGCCTTTGCTAGTTTTTAAAGCAAATTACTACGCATGACACTTGCTTCCACGTAACGACTTGAAAATCGCACGTGAGGGAAAACAGGGCTGTAGATTAGTCTTGCTAAAAATGACAAAAGAATTATGCATAACTGAAGGCTGAGAGCACACCGAGCTCCAAGACGCACGGCGTTAGCAACTAAATGTACTCAGTTTTTAGGCTGGGATTGCTCTTCAATCTCGGAAAAAATGGTTGAGATTTCGCACATAATGCTGACATTTCCTTTTGTTGACAAAATGTCAGCACATTTCCACTTTTCGTCAAAATAACTCTACCCCCTCCCCCAATTTAATGTAAAATGCATGCCTTTGGAGGGTATGTCGTTGAACTACGATTACAACATTGATTCAGGGGAGGTGGACTTTGGAATTTACAGTAGCAACATCAAGCTCAAAGTTTCAAAAAGGTGCTTTGTCTCAACAATTTTCTGCGGGATTGTAGTCACGAACTTGTATGGTTTAAGAACAAAAGACAATTGTCGGCTTATAGTTAGCTACCTATGTAGCTAGTTGTGTTATCTTGCCACACACAAATTGAACGGTACGTTATACTTTTATGTAGGTCGGAATACCAAAATCATTTATTATAAGTTTAGTATTATAAATCAAGTCTTGGTTAGAGGGATGTAAAGTATGGAGTTTCTGCTGTCCTTTAGGCGCCACCATCGTCCGAGCCTGTGTTCTTGTCCTATTCCGGCCACTAAGAAGTCCCCGTCTTCTGAAAACTGCAGCGCGTTCACAAAGCCTTTCTACGAGACAATAGAGGAACATAGGTTTATTAAGAAGGTATTGACACACAACCATATTCTGCCATTCAACATTGCATTTGGAAATCCTCAACAGGAAAAACATCACGCTTCTCTTGAGATTGGGTCAAACCTTCAACTTTTGCTAACTGTTTAGGATTTCCCAGACACCAGCTTGTTAAAAAATTCAAAAGCTTTGCTTAGCCTTGTTCTTGCTTTAACAATTACAAAATGATCTTTCAGAGGCCAACTGGCGCGCCTTAAAGATTTTTTGGTAGAGCATTTTTGTGGTTAGGAATGTCCCATGCATTTGCTCATTTGTATCTTCCGATGTTGTCAGTGAAAAGGTCTGGTGGCAAACAAAAAACGATGGAGAAAGAAAACAGTGAGTTGGTCTAGTGGCAAAAAAAAGGAAAGAGAAAACAGTGAGTTGGTCGAGTGGCAAAAACGATGGAAAGAGAAAACAGTATTTTGGTCTAGTGACTAAAATGAGGAAAAAAGAAAAAAGTGAGTCAGTCTAGTGGCAAAAACGAGGAAAAAACCATATTTTGGTCAAGTGGCAAAAATGAGGAAAAAAGAAAAGAGCGAGTTAGTTTAGGGGTAAAAACAAAGCAGTTAGTCAGTCTAGTAGCAAAATAGGGAAAAAGACAAAAGTGAGTAGGTCAATGGCAAAAATGATGGAAAAAGAAAACAGCTATTTAGTTCAGTTGCAGATTCAAAACAATGTTTGCCAAGTGGCAAAAATGAGGAGGGGAGTTAGTCTGGAACCAAAGTAAAGTCGCGTTGATTTTCAAGATAATCAGAGCACAACGTTTGAACTACACACGGATAGATCAAGGATATCATCTAACCTCTTCTATTTTTTGCATTAATCTTTTCGTAATCAGAAGCAAATGTTTCTTCGACAAGAACAATCAGCACTCTTCCCTAACCACCTTGCTAATAGCGCTTTGTCAAAAAGTGTCAGAACACATTTTAATCCCATGCTTTCGATAGATTAAATTGTTGAGGCAATGTACCACGTTTCCAATAATAAATGAAGCAAGTTGATTGCAGAAAAAAAGGAAGATCAGTTTTGCTTGCTTGCCAAGCGTGTATTAGTTTGCATATTCTTGCATAGAAATGCTCAGTTTCTGAGATTTTGAAATGATAGGTGAAGTTAATCAACTTTCTGAAAATCAGTTTTAACCTGAAAAGGAGAAAATGAAATTGCTTCTACCTTCATTGATGCAAAAAACAACAGTTGTAGCATAGAGGAAAAACAAGGCAACAAAAAGAAAATCAAACAAAATTGCAACGTACCACTGGTATTGCAAACAGCTGTTGAAGGGAACGAAATCCTGGTTCACATTTCCAAACACGAATACATGAATCACAAGACCCTGCTGACGAATAAAATCACTCGTTAAATCTTACTTTCTGAGTTCACTGCTGCAATTTCATGAAAAAGGATTTGAAATTATATTTCAGGATACTACTAGATCAAACTCTAGCGCAATATACACAGTCGTAAGAGAAGATATTCTCCAGATATCTAGCACCCTATCATTTATGAATGACCAACCAAAACTAACAAACACAAAGTAAACAAACAAATGAAACTGTAATCATTAGCAGCTCTCAACTTGTTCGAACACAAAAATGTAGGTCAGTTGGAGAAGGGAATCGTGACGGTCATTTACTGTATAGAGAGTTCGCTCATAGGAAAGTGGGGACTTCACTGCAGACAGTATAGGTGTAACAGCAAACGTCAAAAAATAACGCCAGTAACTTTCGTCAGGCAAAGCTTTTCAGTATGAAAGAGGGTTACGTGGATATTCTTTAATGAAACTAAAGCAACTGAATATTGTAGAAAGAAGCAAGGAATTTGAAATCGTTGCACTAGGTGAAATGAATAACCATTATTAGAGATTCTTGTCAATTCAGGCTAATTAAAAAGATAAGTCGATGTTTCGGAAGAATCAGCTTATAACAGGCGACTACGTCAAACAGAAGAAACCAGACAATACAATGGATGACTGTCGAAAGACGTCTTATTTAGGTGTCTAGGTTTCATTGCACAAATACAATAGCTCTCATTTAGATCGTAACATGACAGAGTCCAAAACATCAACATTGGATGACCAGTGATCGAAGGAGTAGATCAGCGTCCTTTCATGTAGTCAAAAAATGTTTTCGACATGACGTCATTTAAGAGTAAAAATTTATCTTGAGCCCTTAAAGGCATTGACTCGTGGTAAATAGCGGTTCTCCGCCAGGGATTTGTCTGTTTTCATGCGATAAGTTGATTTTCATGTGATCAGAATATCTTTTCTTTAATTATCGCAAAACAAGGTGTACTTCAAACATTGTAACTTCAACAGTTAGAAGATAAATATACACAATTACAATTATCCAGACTCTAGTCTTAACTATAAACATACATGCTAGATATCAATATATACGTGCATGATGATCGCATTTAGCAAGCAATCCGGAGCAGCAACTCAGAACCACTACGTTCTTTATGCTATTGATGTCTCATGGGCTAGATGTAGGGCATGCTAATTCCGGGTTGCCTGCCATAGTGGCATTCGCAACTGTTCCCTGAATAAAATCGAAACTTGTATTATTGTGCTTGGCGGTAGTACCCTTATTTTAAATTTTTTTCAAGAATTAATTATAAAAATAGGATTAATATCAACAAGATTCAAAGTCATCTAACATTAAAACTTTATCCTTTACTAGCTCCATTTTAAAAGATGCTAACCCTCTGGAAATTACTATATGTTGGCATTTAGAAAATGATAACCAATGAGTGTTGGGTGCTGGCTGAGAAGAGAGATTAATAGACAAGTTCCTCCTTCCTCATTCTGATGGAATTATCAAAAATGAGTGGGTTGAACGAACTCATGCAACTTTAAAGAAATAGAAACTAAAGTAAGCATGGCAGTGAGAGTCAAATATTAGAGATCGAACTATTCTACTGAACTATTAGAGGTCGGTTCCCATTTTTGGGAAGTTGGCTATCACAATGTTCGTAGCCTTTGGGTATCGAAGGATTGGTGCATTTTGCGTCAGACGCAAGGATCACACATCTGAACGCGTTTGACAGCTTACAGAAAAAGCTTTCTGAGCATCTTAGATCGACACACATAACGCTGTATACGTCTTCTTCCCCTCCTCTACTGGCATTTCCTGGTAAAATAAGACGGCTTATCTAAGGATGGCGGTTGGCAGTCAATTAGCAAAGGAATATCCTGACGAATTTGATTACTCGGGCAAAATATAAACAAAAACCCTAGCCAATAAATCACAACCAATAATCTGAATATTAGAGTCATTTTATCGCCATCAGCATTCAACCTTAATAAACATCAAGTTGTTATTCATAGGAAAAATGCCACGCGTCAACATTATGTTAACTCCATATCGTACTATGCCTGGTGTGGGTTCGATCGTTCGACTAATTTGGTTTACACCTTGACCTTAAAAGAAAACTGCACTGTTTTACTGATCAACGCTTCTCTGATTCCTTTTGCTTGGCTGAAGTCTAATCGACTGGAAAACTTCCAGCTCTATTGAGACTCCACCCCCAGCTGATATAGACTGCTGATTAAAAGGAGACCATCTTGATACGAAGAACAAAATTAGAGATAAAAGAGGCCTTTAAGATAGCGAGAGTCACCATTGATACTCAGCAAAAGCAAAACAGTACAGCCAGGCTCTAGCCATAGAAGCGCCAATGTTGGTTGACGGTACACGTGCCATGAAAACATCAATCTTACGATCTTTAGACAGGAAAAATTCGAAAAATGAAGTAATCAAAGCTCTTATCATTTTAAAGAAACAAGTCCTATCTACGTGCAAGAAAGGGGGCTTTGCAAAAAATCACATGCCACAAAAGCGACGTACTTAATCATTTCCACATCATGACTGTGACGGGAAGAGGATGGCAGGATAGAGAATGCAGGAACATAAGACCACATAATGGAAAGGCTGAAGCAGCAAAGCCTGAGATGTGCATCAGCTTTTCCAGCATAAAAAGCCTCTCAATAATGAACAAGGGCGGACCTGAAACTGTTGTTAGAAAAAGGCGTTTTTGCAGTTTTGATGGGAGCCTTTGCAAGAAAAACAAGTGGTTGAGTGGATAAAACATATCTACTCCAAACAATGAAAAAAGCATGCAACCTGCAGAGTGGTAACAATGAAAGTGAACCAGCTATTCTTGCATTTATCATTACAAAAAAGTGAACAGTATTTGAAAACCTGTTCTAGGTGCTTGATGTGTATCAAGTCTTAAGTGCCGTTACTTTTCCATTCAGGTGTTCAAAATGACTTCTACATTCTACATTATGACTACGTTAAGCATTATCGTTCCGTACCCTATGAGAAGTCATTTTGAATGCATTGTAGCCCCACAGACTAATAGCAAAAAGTTCCCTGTCACCTAAACAAAAATGCCTTGTCAAAAATTATTGAAATAAAATTGATGATTCCGAAGTCATTTGGTAAATTGAGTTTTGGGCTTCACGATGTTTGATACAAGGCAACAGAGAAAGAAATGGTTGTGAACCTGTTAGGAAAAAGCATTAATAATTAGATGAGTCAATATTATAAATATAAATAGCACAGAAATGAAACATTGTTGTAACCCATGTTTGTTGAAGTGGAAATAAATTAACACGACTGTAGCATTACCTGTAGCTACAAGGTCGGAGTTTTTTAAAGCTGCAACAGAGGTTATCCATGCTTCATTGCAAGATTGACCTTCTGGGTTCCGGATACCATGTGCATTTCGCACCGTGCATATGGGCTTTTTCTTATGCAAATTCCACAACGAAATAGACCTAGAATGGGACAAAAGGCAGCAATTACATGGAAAGTAGATACTGTATGTAAAAGTGACACTCACAAAGCAGGTAGTGCCAACAAAACTAGTTCAAGTTAAACCACAAACCACAAGGATATCAAGTTAAAGATGTACCAAAAATTCAACGGCCAACTTTGAAAAAGAAACAAGTCTCCAAGAAGGTTACTAACTGAAGCTTAAGAAATATTTTAAAGAAAATCACCAGCAGAGTCGTTAAGCCTAGCGAAGCCTCACAGTCTTGCTCGTTGAAGGAAGGTTACGGAGCCATTTGCACTGAATTTTATGTTTGCGTTTGCACACAAAAAAATACGCGAAACTTCAAAGCGATATCAATTGAAACAACGCTGGGCGGCAAAACTAGCATAAAAATGGCGGCGAGAAGAGAACAACAAACCCATTGTCAGCGCCAGAAATGTAATGCTCTTCATTGATCATCGCCACGCAATCGATGCTTGGTACGCTGAAAAGCCAATGAGAACTGCTTTGGATTGTGCGTGGAGAAGTTCGAGCTTACAATTTCATTAAAATTAGAACTGAAAATGTTGCCAACTTTTCAGTACCGAAAAACGTTTCGAGAAATGTTTGCAAAAATAGCGAGAACTAAAAGTATGCAAAAATTGAGCTTTAGCTTTTTGCTCACTATTTCGAATAATTAAACGAGCACTAGGGAGCTACACACAAGTTATTTGGGGACACAAGAGACGTCTTAAGACTGTCTTAATCAAAACAACAAGCAATTGGCAAAGTAGACTGGAAACCGCCAATAAACTTATTTAAATTGATTAAGTATTTAAAAATAGCTTGTGATCACTGGAGAAAACAATGAATTAATCAGCGTGATTACAGCACTGTGACGCGGACGACTGTTTGCAGGATTGTTCACCCAAAGATTGGGTGTTCAGTAGACACGATAAATGGTCTTTCAATCCAAACTAGTATATGGTCGGCCTTTAACCTTGTTGAATCACCGAAGGCTCAATTGCCAAACCAATATGAAGCTAGACTTCAAGGTCCCAACAGTTTCATCCAGATATCGTCAATACTCTACGAAACTGTCGCTTAAGTTCAATTTATAATCTTCTAGGGGAAGGCATGGAAACCCTTGGGAAGGAGCAAGCAGCCACGAATTGGTTAAATCAGACTGGAACAAGATAACGGCGCTGTATTTTTTTGGAAACGGGTTTTGTTATTCCCACATAAAATAATAGACTGATTTGCATATGACTTGGCGAGACGAAGCAAGTGACTGCCGTTTTATTCGATTCTAAGAGTAGGAGATGCATACAAGAAATTGCAAGTTTTAATCGCTCCTTTCCAATTAGGTGAAAACATAAGAGGTAAATTGTCCGCAGCAACAACAGTTCAGCGAACGGGACCTAAGCAAAAGGCTCCATCGCATCTTAGAAAATTGCACTTACTTATGCGATCTAAAAACCAGCTGAGACTCTTCTGGGATCTTCCATAACCGAACAGTACGATCTCTACCCCCGGCTGTCACTGCCCGGTCTTTCATCATACTGTCAATTCCAGTGATAGCATCTTCGTGACCAAATCTATTTTCAGGAGGTAAACAGTTTCGGGAGGTCACTGGCGCTAAACACAAACGACAGATTTACAGATCGCTTGAAACAGCAGTCTGGGCACTAGTCTACGTCACTGTTACGATCTACGACGAAAGCTGTCTGAAAAACAATCAACAACCTTATCATCTTTAATAGCATTTGTCTAATGTCTACGAGCTTGGCTTTCACATGATTGAAGCTAGTGTTACAGGGAGCAATTTTTCACGGTAACTGTGTCGCAATGGTAAATAAAGGAAATATCAAGCGCTGTTGCAAGGCGTGTTACACGCAGCAACGATTTCTGCAACTTGCAACGACATGGGACGGGCAGCGGTCTAAAGAGACTGGGGACCATCTTTAAATAAAAGCGCCAAAGTGCGATAGCGTTGCAGGTTGCAAAGATCGACGTTACACGGTGCAATGGCTATAAAAATGCCGGCAATCGGTGCAAAGAGTAGAACCGAATTCTACTTCAGTCTACCGTTGCTAGAGCAGAAAAACTGCGTTGCATTGCACAGATATGAAATGCACGGGGCACGGGGCAAAGGAACTGCGCCATTGCGATACAAGTTGCAAAAGAAGTTGCACTGTGTAACACTAGCTTAGCTGTGGGTTCTCAACAGGATTACTAATGAGCCTTCCCATTAAATGCCATCGCATCACTTTTTCAAACTATAACCAGTAAATTTTGCAGCAAACTGAATTTAAAGGAAATAAAGATAAAACACATGTAATTGAGACACATTACAATCGTCTCCAAAACGCAAACAGGTACTATTTAAGTATAATTGTTTTTAGCAAGAAACATCATCTCAACTCCTTACGAGCAGCTATAAAGTATAATTTGTTAAAAACATAAGTTATGGTAGGAGAACTATACGCTGCAAAGTTATGTATTTCTAAAGATGATTCTTTGTTAAATCATATTTTTTGCCAGTTCACTTGATTTTCTTCGCTAAACAATTAGCTATCAATTAGCTATAAACCTTTTGAATATAAACTTTCGCCGATACCCGTTGAGTTCTGCATGCGATACTTACATAAGATCAATAATCATTAATTCTACTCACAATGTTTCGATGTAAGCCATTTCATCCAAGCTCCAAACTTTGATAGATCTATCCATAGAACCACTGAATAACTGGTGAGATCCCTTTCGAAATGCCAAGCCCTAAGAGGAGTTTTTTCTCATCAGTTAGAACACGAAATATTATTCAAACTAGGTATAAGCAGAAACGGAAGATTAATACTAAAAGCTGAGGATGAGAATTGCAATGCAAAGCAGAATTGAGACGGCAGTCAGGTAAAGATTAAGGTTACTGGTTGCGATTCTTGTTGAATATAATTCAGTTCTGATGGCAACAAAACGTATCATTATGAAGAAAAAAATAATCCACATTCAGATGACACGGGCATCGAGATAATTCATAACCTTTACAACATTTTCTCGAGAAGTGGAATGAAAATTGCTGCTCACTGTTATGGAATTCTTGTGTCCTGTGAATGTTCGGATAAATTTCATATCAATTGCATTCCATATTTGAATAGAATTCTCTTTTCCACCACTAGCCTAAGAAATGAAAATATGACTCTAATTTACCGTCGAGAATGATAAGGAAAACAAGCAAAATGACAGCGGATAGAAAAGCAAATGAAAGATATTACATTAAACTGTTTAATTCTATTGCATTCAGCCCCAAACCAAGAGCCCTTAATTAACAAAGCCAACAGAAATGTCATGAAAAGATGTCATGAAAACACACCAAATACTTTCCATCACTTGACAATGCCAAGCACAAAATGAGATTCTTGTTGTTGCGTTTTGATGTCTTCTTTTCAGTGGTGCTTGATGTTTGTAAACAGTCTACTTGAAGCTCTTTCTTTCCTGTTATTATCGACCCTGTAAAAAAGTATGAGACAGTGAATGATTGATAACGTGATTAAGAACCAGAGACAGCACCCTTTCTGGTAATAGAACATGAAATAGCAAGAAAGCAGCAAATCTGTAACAAACTATCACCACAAATGTTGATACGGAAATATAATTTTAGGAGAACTTGGAGATGAACTTGAATAAGCAGGCTTTGCAATTAACGGAGGTATTCATTCCTAGTACATACATTTAATAATGCAACCATCTTTTGAGCCAGAGAATATGTAATTTCCATCACTTGAAACAGCAATACATGTTACAGACAGCTGATGACCTCTAAATGTTTTCTTATTCTCATCATCATAACCTGAAAACTAGAAGCAATGCATATGAAATATTAGGCACAAAGTTTCTTTTTCGTCAGTTCAGTTAAATACATTGACAATCAGCAAACTCAAGCAAGATCAAAGGCTACAAACAGTATACACCTATTCCTAAGAAAACAAACCTAAAAAATTTTCATACAAAACAATTGGCAAAATCTTTCCTAATGTTCATGATAAAAGATTTACACTTCCAATCATTACAGTTGATGCTTAACATCTATAATTTAATAGCCATTTCGCAAAAAACACTGATCTTCAATCAGTTTTTCCCAGATATAATTCTCCAAATGTTCCACCATCATTTCAATCTATGTCTTATTGTATTCTCCATTGATAGCATTTTCAAATAATTAATCTTTCATATCAAATTTTTCTTTTGCTAAATATGCCTTGTGTCTCTCAAGAGTCTTACCTTTTCTGCAAGTCTTCTTTGCAATATACCTTTCTCGCTAAGCTAAAATTGAATTATAGCATTTAAACATAGCCAGAATTACATTCTTATGAAACTTTAAAACTTTAGATATAAACACAAAAGAAGAAAACACTTTTGTATCAGCCTAAATATAATTCTTTTAAAATATACACATGATTATTCTTTGCTTCACAAAACAATGAAAATTTATAAAATTTACAACTGGGTCAAGGTCAAGGCAACAGGATTTCTTCTGAAAGATCATAGGGAGTGCAGAAAAGTAACCGACCCGAGCAGGCTCGAACTCATGACCCTTGACTTTGTATGTCAAGTGCTCTACCAACTGAGCTATCGGGTCATGCTCTCAAGCCAGCACTCGAGGCCAAGCCATTTATCTGCATTGCCCCTCTCTTCAACCGATTGCACAGGGGAGCCATCGCAGCTCCATCACAAAGTGCAAGGGACCTGTTGAATGAGAGAGGACTACCCACACCAAATTTACAACTGTACAGATAATATAACAAGTCCTACCACATCTGCCTGAAGCCGATGAGCGATAGCATCTCTTTCCACCTGGTCATCTAGTGCTTTCTGGCTTTCTTGAAGAAAATAATCAACTTCTTAGGAAGCTCACCATACAACACTCAATTAAGTATTTAAAAATAAAGCTGTCAGATTTTAGCATAAAAGTCTTAAAACTTATTGTCACCCTCATTCTAATACTCTTTTATATACTGACAAATATTTGGGTCCATTTCTCACAAAGAGAACATTTGGACATTTGGACACTAAATTCAAAAATTTCTTTCACTAGTTTGCGCCTCAATAAAAGTGTCTACAATAGTTTTCTTGAAAGTTCACATTTGCTTTTTTTGGTACAAAATTTGACTCAAATTTTTTTTAAATAAACAACTATTGATTGACGGATTAGCATAGGAAATTATTTACAAGCACAAACATATAGATGAATTATTTGGCTATTTGAATTATTTTCATGACTCCAATGTAAATGACAACCTGAGACCTCTCTAACACAATAGAGTACAGCAGAAGCTTATAACAGAGTAACTTTAAGTATGGTACCTTCTCTTTCAAGTTTTGTAATGTAATCTTTGGCAAGCCTAAGTCTTTTTTCTTGTGCTGTTTCCTCCAGAGAAGAATCACTATCATTGGCTTTTCTTTCTTGTTCATCGTCACTGCAAGCAATATTTTGTAAACATGTGAAGAAAAGGTTACCTTTAAAGTGAATAGCACTTGAAGTTGAATCCTAGGTACTATGATTGGCAAAAATGGCAGAACATAAATCATGGGTACCAGAAACAAATTGATTTCCCTAGAAGACATTAGGATAGCACTTACCTTGGCACATCTGAATCACTCACAATTTCATCATCTTTCTCGTTTTTGGTGGAGGCTTGTTTTCTTTTCTTGGCCTAGATAGACATCATTCACAAATAATGAAAAAGGGCCATAATTGCTTAGGTCAGGTACCATGCAACTTTGTACATTGTGATTCATTGAAAATGCAGCTCTCTTTGAAAAAATTTGACAAAATGTAGATGCTTAATACAGTTATGTGAAAATATTCCTCTAGCTTGATTATTGTACCAAATGTGCTGAGACAGGCTCTGACCCAATCTATTGGTTATATACATTTAATCAAACAAGTTCACAATCTTGTAGATATACTGTATGTAAGACAGACCTTAAATCTCTCTAAAGAGTATCCATGACAATCAACATGATTTTCTATAAAAATTCAATATACTAGAACACTTTTTTTAAAGAAACTCCCTGGGTAAAGGCCAAAATGTTTAAGAAACTTCCACTGGTCTATGAGAAATCACTCAAATATTTTCCATTTCTCATTCTGCTTGTAATAAAGAAGATAACCAATGTGCATGGTGTGGTCACATCAGGAGGAAGTAGCAGGACACTGCTCGATAAGCTTAAGCTTCTCAGTGTCCTAAAAGCTACCTTCTGAAGCTAGGTGGAAATAAATACTAAAAACTGTGTTTTTGTCATGATTATTTCTTCTAAACATGATCATCACTTCATCATGGCCATGACTGGCTTGCAAACACTCATCAACTTGATGATCAAGGGAGAAAATCAAACAGACATTCTGTGTTAACAAATTACTTTTTTAATTAGAACGTTGATATGTGATTTTTGAACTCTAAATGCTAGCAAGTTACCATGTGTGTGCAAGAGTATCAAAGAAAGTATCATACCCCAGTTTTCACACCTCTTGTCTTTCTCTTCAGGAAAAAGCCCGGCATTATATTAGACAAGAAAGGTACGAATTTTCCTCACGAAAGGCGCTTCCACGAAAATAGAGTTCTGTGCTCGAGTTTTGTTCCCATCCACATGCACTTTCCTTCGCTTTGCTGTTGTTGTTGCTCAAATTCAACACGAGGCTAGCCTCGTGAAACCAGGTAGAGTGAGATGGCGGCCAACTCTAGAGAGAAGGAAAAAAAGACAGAAAATGTTGATACGCTAACTAGGACACATTCAAATTTGATTAATATATTTGGCCATAAGGCATTCAAAAGCGCAACACAAGAAAATGCGGTGAAAACGGTGGCTCTCAGTAATGCGATTTAGTTTATTATATTCCTTAAACCAAAAAAAATATTTTTTCCGAGTTTCAAATATATATAGAACTTTAATACCCCTTTCTGTGGTTTCAACGATTTTACAGTTGTATTATTTAGCGCTTTAATTTTCTGTCAAGTATCGAAATGGTCAGGTTCAACACAATCGTAAAGGAATGTAAATATATATTCAGGAAGATGCTGCTATAATATTGCTTAATCACGAAGTTATGCAAAACAAAACCCAAAAAGTTACCGAGTTTCTTTGTTCGGTCGATATTTAAGATTAGACCCAAAGCTAAAACTTGGATCCTCATGAGAAAACTTCTTAGTTGTTTTGGGAACAGAAGTAAATACGAATGTGTGACAAATTTTTCTATAGTAGACTTTCTTAGCTTCTGTTCACGTTTATTCGCTAGCCTATATTCGGCCGATAATTGGTGTGGCAAGTGAACTTATCTTTGTCAATATGTAATCAAAAATCAACTTCTCAATACATTTATTTGTTTCTGGTCAGATTTCTTTGTTACCTGGATGGTCTTTGCTATTAACTTGTAATACCCCCTCATAGAAGACACTTTAACCAACATCATTACCATTCTTATTTTTATGATTATTATTTACAAACTTTCAGGACAACAAGATGTGTTTGTTTCAATGCCAACTGGCTCGGGAAAGTCATTGTGCTACCAATTGCCTGGAACTGTGGTTGATGGAATTACAATTGTCTTTTCACCTTTAATTGCATTGATACAAGACCAGATAACATACTTGAAATCAAAAGGAATTACAGCCGAGACAATAAATTCAAAATTAAATGCTGCAGAAAAGAAGAGAATTTGGGATGATTTAAGACTTCTGAAGCCAAAAACGAATTTTTTGTATATAACACCAGAATTGGCAGCAGTTGAGTACTTCCAAACTGAGTTGTGGTCCCTACACAAGAGACATTTGATTTCTTTTTTTGTTGTGGATGAAGCACATTGTGTTTCGCAGTGGGGGCATGACTTTCGGCCAGATTATTTGAAACTTGGAAAATTGAGAGAACGGTTCTCAAGTTATAGATGGATAGCTTTAACTGCAACTGCTACAGCCAGAGTTAAGAATGATGTCATCAATTCACTTCACCTCAAACAACCAATATCTGTATACAAGATAAGCTGCTACCGTCAAAATCTCTTCTATGACGTGAGGATGAAAGAAGCACTAGACGATGCATGGCAGGATTTGGCAAACTTTATCAAGAAGTCCCTTGTAAAGCTCCCAACAGATTCAAAGGAGAAGGTAATTATTTTATTGTCCTGTTTAAGTTTCACTACTCAGGGGTAGTTTTTACCAATAATTATTATGAGTACTTGTAGACCAGCTTAATTCTACTGTTGTCATTGTCTAAATGATGTTGTTGTCAGTTGAAATAATTCCTTTCTCTGACTGTTGGTTTTTGGCAGTGTTGTATTGAAAGCATAAACATAGTCATGATAACGTCCCATTACATATTTATTGTAGAGTGAAGCACCAAGTGGCATTGTGTATTGTAGAACAAGAGAAGACTGTCAGTCAATTGCTGTGTATTTGACTAGGAAAGGAATTTCTTCTAAAGCTTACCATGCAGGTTTGATATTTTATCATACAGGGACTTCATGGGAAGGGGAAAATCTTCTGCATGCAATCTAGAATGATGCAAGTTATTTGAATTTGCCAACACTTTTTAGTCATTTGAGCAAGCAGAAGTAAAAGTAATTCTGCTTTGCTTTCTGTGATTTTTTGGGTTGCATAATCAATATCCCATTTAGGTTAGTATAATGTTCTTCACTATTCCAGACACACTATTCCAGACTATTGTAGTACTATAAACTGTTAAGTGGCCCTTTTTTACAAGTAATGTGATTCATCTCTGTTGATTTTATTTTAGTGCAATTAGTAAGACTTTGTTGTAGGCCTCCCTAACAAGGAAAGAAACAGCATCCAAAATGACTGGATGGAAGGCATTGTACCAGTTATTGCAGCAACTATAAGTTTTGGCATGGGAGTGGACAAAGCATCTGTAAGGTAAGCAAAGTTCCAGGTCAACCATTTTTGATTGATTCAATTTTCAAACCTAATATTTAATAGTTTTAGCAACTTTCAAACTTATATTGTATCCACCCTTTGCCGTACACAGATTTGTAGCTCATTGGACAATTCCGAAATCCATGGAAGGGTACTACCAAGAATCAGGAAGAGCAGGAAGAGATGGAAGAATGTCATTTTGCAGACTGTACTATTCAAGGTGAGTGGCACCTCCTTTTCAATATGACATAATCAGATGATTCATAGTTACATATTTCTGATGACTTTTCTTTTTTAATTTCAATTGCAAAGATATCCTGTCGAGCTAAACTGTTGTCTTAACTAGGCTTTATACCATCTTAGTTGCTTAATAGCATTATGTTAATATTTGACTTTGTAGTGTTCTTCTATTGGAAATCAATATTTTTTCAGGAAGTGTTCTATGGGAAGTCTAGAAGTTTCTAGACTACTTGATTTGAATTTCTTCTTCATATTTCTCCAATTTACCACCATGCACTTGGGCTTTAATGCAAAAAGATTTATTGCTGCATTGGTAGTAGTTTTAATTGTCTTTGCTAACTTAGGCAGTTTTGATTGCAGACAAATTAACATATATATTGTTTTTTTAGAAAAGACAGACAAAAGGTTGAGTTTTTTATTAGACAAGAGCTGGGAAGAAAAAAGGTAGGTAGTCAGACATGCAGCTGAATCATCATTTGTTTTGTCAGCAAATTGCTTGTATGAAAGAGAACATTAGGTTTGAGTTTGTTTTTTGAATGGAGGTCAAAGTATAATCCTCGATTTTAATCTAAATTTGATAAAAAAATGAAAGACACATGTTATGTTACAACATTTATTTTCGGTTTGGCTAAAGCGTGGAAGCTGTATGTCTTTATATAAAAGCTTTCCCTTAACCACTTCAGTCTCACGTAAAGCCAAATATGTTATTTCATGCAATTACCTATTATATCATAATCTCAGGCAAAAAGTTTAGACAAGATGCCACCGGATGCCTCGTCAAAACAAAGCTTCGAGGCCCTTGTCAAATATTGCGAAGAAGTCAAGTAAGTCTGCCAAAAAGTAATAAATTTAGATACAAGCTAATGCTTCCGTTCATTGAGTTTGTCTACTGTTGTGTCATTGCCAAAGGCTGTACTAACAGTGAAAGCTCATACTAGCTAAGCTGTTACAGCAGTAGATCGCTTCAGGTACATAACTGTGTGGCCTAGTTCTTTCAACGAGCTGAATGTCTACTTCATACGAGCTTCGCTATCCGGAAATAAAATTTTCAGGGACTAGGATTGTGAAGGAATGCTTAGGAGGAGTCCGATTGATAACTTTATGGCAGCTTTAATTTTTTTTCATCTGGCCTGTCAGTCTCTGACCCTATAAATCTGTCGACGATTATGAGAAAATTATGAGCCCAGGTGATTTTTTCGATGAAATCGTTAGTGATTATTAATGGCTCTGATATAAGAGACGTTTTTTGTGCTGGCAAAACGTGAATGCTTTCATCCAGTTGGGTAAATATTATTTTCAGTCATATCATTACTACTCCTCTCTTCAATTGGTTTATTCTATGTTCAATTTGATTGCAACACCGTTGCTTTACGAAATATGGGTTCTTAGCACAAGGACCTATCCTTCCATAGCAATAGTAATCACAAAAGTCAACTATTTTTACAGTTGCAGACACAGTTCTATCGCCTTGTACTTCGGCGACGACCCACCGAAGGTAATGATAGGAGTGTACGGTGCAGTTGTTCTGTATCCTTATTACTGCCATTTTCAACTAAGCGTTAGAAAACTAGACAAACACCCTTGGAAGCTAATAATCATGATCAAAATTTAAGTCTTTAGCGAGATGAGTCAACTATCCAGCTTTCATGGAAGACTTGGAAGTTAAATAAGGGATCATAATAAGTTGAACAGAGCCTATTTTCATAGCATTGATTTTTCACTAAAACCGTTCATTGCCAATTGCAAATTTCTGCTGTAGAAAAGCATTTCAGACGCCGTTTTGCTGTTCTTTGAGTGTATTTTTGCCAATCGAATCCTTAATTTTCTTTTTAGTTTCATGACTATCTCTATTTTGGAGCAAACTTAATGGCTTCTTTTTTATGTTGCTGGCAATTTTACGTTTAACGATGCCATGCCTTAGCCACTTCCTTGTCATGTCTACAATCTCTGCTTAAAAGGTTGAAAACAGTGGAGGGTACAGTCTTTTCAAATGCTGATATTTTGTTCGTCTTTCGCTTCCAGTGTCAAAAAGGCTGTGATGTCTGTCGATCGAAAATCAAAGTTCAGGCGATGGTGGACACAATGAAGACGTGCGGAGGCTATGCAACAGGAATGTCCATTGCCCCCAGAAAGTATGAACCTGATGACGGTGAATTGTATGGTGGAGGTCGCAAGGGTGCCAAAGAAATGTAAGCCTTTGCAAGAAAACTTTTACAGATAGTCAAGCAAGTAATAGGCAAGACCTTTTAGAAGTATTAAGCCTTTCACATAAGCTTCATTACTGATTTTCACGAATTCGAATGAAACAGTGTCTTAACTGTAATACTTGCAAAATGCTTTTTAGGGAAAGGGATTACGAATCGCCAGAGTCCCCCGAGAACAACCACGAACTGAAAAATCTCATTTTATCGGAGTTCAAGAAAAGGAAGGTATTTGCTGGAGCCATATATCCAATTGAAGTAAAACGTTGAAGTTTCATGAGCAAATGTCCTGATTCATTTCGCAATCCAAGCTTAACCATCTTTTCTATGAATGACTTCACTACTTTCTTTGCGATTATTTTTTCATCACTATCATTATCATAATCCTCGTAGTCACAGTTCTGATGGTTTTATGGATTTTGGCCATAAAGATCTTTTTCCCCATAAGATCTATGTCATTGAGCTGTTATTTTGTCCTTTTTTAGCAATCCACAAATTTTAAGGGATTGTCCAAATCAAGGTCGCAGGTTCTGGAAATGGAACGCCAAGGTAATTAACGTACCCAAGCTCATTCAAATTTAGTAGCATCTTTAGCGTACAAAAACTATAATGAACTAATCTATAGAATGATTAATTTTCAAGCTTTTTATTGTACTTAGAAGCTAATTTTGTTGTTTCAACTGTCTTTGCAGTGATGAGTTCCAGCGTCCGCAGTGCAAACAACTTTAAGAAGATTCCTAAATTACAGTTGCAGGTGAGAAAAGCGTCATTGAAACCCATTTGTTTACATCAGTGAAATGGATTTTGACATTCTGCCTTTTTTATCACGGTTTTTTAAATGCAACTGCTCGGTTGTTATAACAACACTTCTTTTCGTATTTTGCGATGGCTTCTACTTTGCAGCAAAATCTGTATTCTCTCTCTCTTTTTTTGTTCTCCATCCCAACTTCTTTTTTTACTTTTTGTAGAAGACGAAAATTATTGAAGTTTGGTACCGATTCGATGCTTGTTCGCTGATATATTTTCTTGTTCGTACTTAGGTTAGGGAGCATTCTCTTGGCATTTTAGAAAATTTGCTCAAAGAGAACTATGCGGCCACTGGCAATTGGTAAATAAATCCTAATATAATTGCATCAGAAGTTACCATTATTTCAATCAAAGACACCAGTGAGCTCTCTTGTGCTCTGCTATTTTTATCTATAAATACAATATGTTCTTAATTTTGCTTTTTGGGCTGAACTGATCGACTTGTGATGATCATATTCGCAATTTCCTGTTTAGAAGGGTCTCTAATTCTCTTTTAAATGCTAACTTTTGTAGTCGGGCTAGCCCTTTACCTTATCAAGGTTCATCCATTAGACGTACCTGTTTTAATTATCTTTTGTACTATGCCTAATAGTTTTTAGTTTATCCTTGTTTTCGAGAGGAATTTGATTGATTTTCAAGTGCCCACTTTGAAGCCACTTCCTTTTCCAGTGATGATGCTTTGGCAAAAGAGGTAGCTGTTCATTTGGAATATGAAGCATTTAATTCGAGTAAGCTCCCGAGTGGATACAGAATAAAAATACACAACAAGGTTGGCCATATTTGTAACTCAATTAACTGTCGCAAATTAAAGGGGAAAAAAGATTAGGCATCTTGAGAGTCTGATTGGCTTTTTTGAAAATACTGATAATATGGGCGAAGCTAATTTTTTTCGCTGTACGCTGAATGTACACTTTTGTGCTGGTAGGCTATAAGAGTCTGTGTAGGCACATATAGTTTATCGACAACACATTATTTTCCTAACTATCAGTGTTTCATTGTTACGATAACTTGTTACCATGTTCAACGGATAAATCTTACAGTACCATCTGTCAACAAGCATTGAGTTGTTCGTGCAATAAACGTGTAGCTGTTTCTATGTCATAGTAATGTATTTCTTTAAGGCGTCAGAAATCAAGCTGTTGACAACGGACAAGCATAAGTTCCCTGTGTCTGAGGGCTGTGCTGCCTCCTCCAGCAGTCAATCGTTCGTAAGGAATCTTTTTGCTGAATTTATTTGGTTTATCAAATGTATTTCCATTTTCTGAAGAGCTATTTTGTGCCATATTTAAAGCTCTTTGGCTCTCCGTATGAACCTTTGAACATATATCTTGAGCAAATTAGATGTTAGGTTCATCTCGCATTCCTTTTATTGCGATGTTGTGTTAAAGCTTGTACCTGTTACTTTTCCAGTCGAAAGAACCAGATAAACCTAGGAACATTGTTGGAGACTGTACAACAAAGACGTCTAGTGTTTTCCAAACAGCTGCTCAACTTTTGAATGTCAGTTTGATAGATTATGATCTTGTTTATTCTGTCACTCTATGTCCATTTCGAGATTTCATGAGCCTTTTATTTTTATGCAACTAGTTGATCGGTGAAATGCAAATTAGACAAGAATAGTAATACAACTAGGAAAAGACATTGTACACAACGACTAAACGCAATTGCAAAAAAGATCTATTGGACGGATCAGTATTCTCCAATACAAACAAACTTACAGTTTTTTACAGACAGATTGGTTCTTTGCACGAACTGTATTGTCAGCTTAACTATGACATGGGTGGTACGATCTATAATAACTTTGTTTTTCTCATGTGTCAAGGCTCTACTTCACATTTGTTTTGCTGATACATTACATGTATTGCAGCGATTATTTCCTGATTTTGCAGGTAAAATGTGGTGAGCCAAAGAACGAGTCTAGAAGGTATTTGAAACTTGGTTCACTAGTTGGGAAATTGTTGGATCAAAAATCAAATCAATTTTGGAGTATTTGTTTTATTCTATTCTCCATTCTGTTTTGCACTTGCATTATAGTTTAGCTGCATGATTTTTATGAGGCTGATGTACTTTCAAGAGTTTCAAGAAAGAATCATTGACAGTTGATTTATTTTTGAATTGCTTTCAGCCTTGCTTCTTGTTGGTCAAAAGTTAAGGAATCGAGTGGGAAACGAAAGGGAGAAGCGCTACAGGTAAAGTACACCGTCTTTACTTAATAGGTTACATCACCCTCTGCTGTAACTTATATATTTAATGTGCTTCGTGTTATTACTTCATGGAAGAGATGAGCTGTTTTGAAGTGGTTTAGCTCTAAGGCCTAAATGCGTTTGTAATGCTTTGCCTTGTACACACTGCCAGTAAATATCTAAATTGGTAGACGAAACCAACGGTATTGGTTAATACTTTCATATTTTGCTATTTTCTTATCACTTCTGTTGTATTTGAGTTAATAATTATAGATTGTATCGGTGTTAGGAGTTTCTGAATCTCATTGAACGTACTATTTATTCAGGACACCCGTCTGGCTCCTTGCAAAAAGCGCATAGAAGTTGACGAAGACTCTGATTTTGAAGAAAATACTATTGACAACATCTCTAAGAATAGTACTGCTGTTTATGAAATGAGCAAGGCCTCACTACAAGGCCCTGATCAAAAAACCGATTTGGAAAAGACAGTCCATTGCCTGGACATGGAAGGAATAGTGCCTACTGCTCTTGTTGCCGCGAGCTCTACTGCTTCCAGAAGTCATTCTTGTACTGGAAGCTCTACTTTTACCAAAAGCCTGGCTGAAGAGGGATGCATTGTGATTTCTAATCAGGTACAGCCCCATTGTGGTTTCGTTAACTCACGATCTTCCTGGACTTTGAGTGATGAAGTCATCAGTTTTGAAGAGAAGAGCTCGGAAGAGAAGAACTTGAAGAAAGACGCAAGCCACGGTCTGTCTTCCAAGGAGACTGACGACGAAGCCAAATCGAATGTTTATGCGGAACATCCTGTGTTTTCAAAAGCAAATCGTCGAACTTCCGCTTTGGAAATACCAGTACGTAGCAGAAGCATGCATAAGATTGACAAAAGTGTTTTCATCAAATCTTCTGCCTCGAAACATAAACCATCGCCTTCGGACGCCATTTTGGTAAGTGATGAAGAGGCAGAGCAGCGAGTTCCAACTTTCCATGATTGTAGTAGCTCTGGTGATGTACTCCCTCCGCAGGAGAAAGTTTCGAGAATTGAAAGTCGCGACAGAGGTTTGCTAGAGATTCCGAATGGTATGTCAACGAAAGTTGTCAACTTGGCATCGAAGGCTCCTACTGGGTTGTCAAACAAAAGCCACTTGGTGGAAAATGCAGCTTCTATGCAGCACTTCTTTTGTAAAAACAGAACTGGTATACGCAAACAAGAGAGTGCTCCGAAACACGAGCGTCAAAGCCAGAAGACAGTGGCGTTTGTAGATTTGGAATGTGAACAAAATAGAGACAGTACTCTTGAAGGAACGGAAGAACGAGGTTGTTTAAAGGATGACAAGACTGCAGAAGTTGATCAACAAATGACTAGAAGAACCTTTTCCGGCAAAGGCGACTTTCGTAAAAGCGAAACAAGCGCAGGCTCGAAAAGAAGTCAAGTAAAAGACATATCCGCGCTTGTAGTCACCAGCCTTTCAAAGTATTACATGAAGAAGATTATGCGGAAGGTAATCGAGTTTCTTTAGCCATCTTGTATCTTAAAGTTTTTCGGAATTTGCATGACGCCGCTTAATAATTATCTACGATTCTATTATTTCACAATTGCTAGAAAAAGCGGAACTATTTTTCGCATACTTAAAGGTACCAGATTGCGCCAAAACATACAGTGACGACAATTTTCGTATAATTGGGCAAGCTAGGTAGTCCTTTCACCTACAATGCCTGCCAAAATTGTTGGCACATTTGCGACAATTCTTTGACTCGCGTTCACTCATCCCCCTCCCCCCCTTCGAACAATGTTGTGTTGCTGCTAAACGAAGCGTCGATTTTACACCAAACTTTTTCCCCAGATTGACTGAATGCTTTACTTTGTTACCAACATTGTTTTAGGGGGGAGGAGGGGGATTAACAGCTTGTGGCGTGTCAAAGAAATGAAAAATACAAAAACCAGAGAAAATACTGAGGTGTTCCAAGGACTTTTGGCAGGCATTGTCTGAAATTTTTATTCAAAACTGTTAATAATGACCCCAAAACCATTATCAAACCATAGGTTTTCGATGGCGCTGATCTCATTTTTCACGTTATTTTTTCAAAATTCCATGCCAGTTTTAAGCTATGGGGGTGTTCTTGATTGTTAAAGGAGTAAATACAATGACCCCCCTGAGATAAAGATACAATACCCCATCATCCATCAAAGAAACAAATCAGGAGCAAAAAATGATCTTTTTGGGTTGACACACGTTGTGGTTTGTATACTTGGGTTTTTGAGAAAAACACATCGTTCTAAGGAGACCGAACAACTGCAGTGAAATGGGGATTTTCTGTTATTTTGCTGGAAAGAGTGGATTTTCTTTGCAGACGTAATTAACTCAACTGCAGAAATTTTACTAGCAGAAAAACTGTAAAATTGGCATGGAAAAGTGAACTTGTTATTTTCCCATGGAACGACACGCTGCCGCTTTTGGAGGGTGTTGTTGTTTGCTTTGCTCCCCCTAAAACCTCTTACAGCTTGGATATTTAGCTTTGCATCAACACTTCTGTCCTCGCTATCAAAAAAGCACCAAACTCCTTCATCTTTTGCTCCATACCGGATGATAGGGAGACAGAAGCAATGGTGGTTCGCTGCCGAGATTTAAAGTTCGGGTATCAGTCTGCAGAGCGCGTGCAGAAACTGGTTCCTTCCTGCGGGCATTGTTTTGCCAAAATTGCTTTGGAGTGACAGTGACATTGACTGTCATTAATGATCGGATGCTTTGTTTTTGTTTGGTCTACGATACTAGATAGCTATTGTCTTCAATAATGGCATTCGCTATACAAAGACCCCCTAGGCAGTGGCAATGTCTCGAGCACATTCTTGTGCTGCGATGCATCCCCGAATGGTCGTCCAAATGGTAAACCGTATGGTAAACCGTGGCACTTTTTCCCCATTTATTCATCAGCACGTGAACTATTTGTTCCCATCTTTTTATAGAAGTGGTGCTTTTACGAAACCTACCCAGACATGAAGGTTTCTTTAGAATATCTTCGCTTTGAGGAAAGAAATTTACGGAACTGTATGGTAAACCGTTGAAAATGAGAAAGCTTCTGAAGACATCAAATTTGAATTGCAAAAAGGGTAAACCGTGGACCATTTCTCGATTTTCTCGTTTCGCACTTATCAAAGCTACATCAAAGTTGACAATTACCTTCATAAAAGCATTGCACCACTCCTTACCGAAAAAAAATTAATTTTCTCAAGTAAACAACAAAGTTATAAGCATTTTACAAATGGTAAACCGTGGGGTAAACCGTGGAGAACAGACACTTTTCAACTCGCGCCGTTGCTTGCTAGCAAACAAGCGGCTTTTTAGATGAAGATAAGCGCTACAAATAACGAATAGCAAACTTAAATCAAATTGCGAAAGTTTTTTGATGAAAATAAATATTGTGTGCATGAGAAATTAAAGAATAAGTAGGAAAAATGAAACGTTTCTATGGTCACATGGCTGTCGGTGCGGAGGAGCAGCACCATGGAACGATTCTATTCATCTACTTTTTTGGTTAGCGTTGCAATGCAAGAGCCATCAGTTAGTTTTAAGCATTATAAAGTTCATCTATAACTTTGTTCTGTGTCCTTCGTTACGTACTACCATTTTCAGCGCTCGTGCATAGGTTTTATAGTTGAATCAATGGCAGAAGTACTGAAATTGGCAAGTGTCCTCAGTACCCTCTTCCTGAAGTCGTTGAAGTCCTCCTTCTCTATCCTTTCCCTAAGCGCTTCTTTAGTCATCTGTCGTTTTACGTTGTGAAATAAATTCTCTATTGGATTCAAATCTGGTGATCTCGGGGGTATTTTTACGACTTCTGCACCAATTTCATTCAATATATCTTTGGCTATTCTCCTGTTTTGACTTGGGTCATTATCCATTACAAAAAGCAGTTTGTCCCTCTTTTTGAAATGAGCGCATTCTAATAATACATGCTTTAAAGTATTTCTGCAAACTTTGCAAACCACCTTCCATTCATCTTTTCGTATTCTTCGGCAATTACTACCCTTGAGGATAATCCAACGCCCACCATGACATGCAACCTCCACCCCTCAGGTAGGCTTTTGCTTCCTTTCTTCGTATATCCCAGTCCCTCATTTGATTTTCTCCAGATTCTTCCACATGGCGTCAATGCATCATCTCTGTGAGGATTCTGTTTGTGTAAACATTGAATTGCATCCAGATAAATGAGAACTTCGTCGCTCAAAAACTCTTCATAATATGCCCAAAGCGTCTTTGCTTTCTATCTGCAGGCGATAAAGCTCCTTTACGACTCAGTCGCAAACACTTGTATTCTGCTTGATTCAGTACCCTAACCGTGGCATTTATACTTTTTTGGATTAGAGACACGTGTTATCTAATTAAAATTCTATTCTATATTTAGACATATTCTGCAACAACCCATTGAAAACGACTGAATACACCCTTTGGTACTAAGTGTGAAGTAGTTGCGATCATGACAAAGAGAAAGGTGTGTCTTTGAAATGAACCATTTGCATATCAAAGTTATTTTAATTGGACTATTTCTTTCTATTCTTATTAGTCAACAATTTTCCAAGCTTAAAATATGAATTAAAAGCCCCATGAGCAAGAAGTACTATTTATTGCATTGAAAGGTGTCAAGACAAGCACTATATAGCCCCAACCCCCTGAAACCCCTGCTGGGTCTGAAAAAATTAAACTTTTTTTGCCAGAAATGAAATCAGCGCCATCGAAAACCCCATGTCAAATAGCCTTTATTTTCCCAAAATCCCCAGTTTTCGAAAAAAATTTCAGACAATGCCTGCCAAAATTGTTGGCACATTTGCGACAATTCTTTGACTCGCGTTCACTCATCCCCCTCCCCCCTTCGAACAATGTTGTGTTGCTGCTAAACGAAGCGTCGATTTTACACCAAACTTTTTCCCCAGATTGACTGAATGCTTTACTTTGTTACCAACATTGTTTTAGGGGGGAGGAGGGGGATTAACAGCTTGTGGCGTGTCAAAGAAATGAAAAATACAAAAACCAGAGAAAATACTGAGGTGTTCCAAGGACTTTTGGCAGGCATTGTCTGAAATTTTTATTCAAAACTGTTAATAATGACCCCAAAACCATTATCAAACCATAGGTTTTCGATGGCGCTGATCTCATTTTTCACGTTATTTTTTCAAAATTCCATGCCAGTTTTAAGCTATGGGGGTGTTCTTGATTGTTAAAGGAGTAAATACAATGACCCCCCTGAGATAAAGATACAATACCCCATCATCCATCAAAGAAACAAATCAGGAGCAAAAAATGATCTTTTTGGGTTGACACACGTTGTGGTTTGTATACTTGGGTTTTTTGAGAAAAACACATCGTTCTAAGGAGACCGAACAACTGCAGTGAAATGGGGATTTTCTGTTATTTTGCTGGAAAGAGTGGATTTTCTTTGCAGACGTAATTAACTCAACTGCAGAAATTTTACTAGCAGAAAAACTGTAAAATTGGCATGGAAAAGTGAACTTGTTATTTTCCCATGGAACGACACGCTGCCGCTTTTGGAGGGTGTTGTTGTTTGCTTTGCTCCCCCTAAAACCTCTTACAGCTTGGATATTTAGCTTTGCATCAACACTTCTGTCCTCGCTATCAAAAAAGCACCAAACTCCTTCATCTTTTGCTCCATACCGGATGATAGGGAGACAGAAGCAATGGTGGTTCGCTGCCGAGATTTAAAGTTCGGGTATCAGTCTGCAGAGCGCGTGCAGAAACTGGTTCCTTCCTGCGGGCATTGTTTTGCCAAAATTGCTTTGGAGTGACAGTGACATTGACTGTCATTAATGATCGGATGCTTTGTTTTTGTTTGGTCTACGATACTAGATAGCTATTGTCTTCAATAATGGCATTCGCTATACAAAGACCCCCTAGGCAGTGGCAATGTCTCGAGCACATTCTTGTGCTGCGGTGCATCCCCGAATGGTCGTCCAAATGGTAAACCGTATGGTAAACCGTGGCACTTTTTCCCCATTTATTCATCAGCACGTGAACTATTTGTTCCCATCTTTTTATAGAAGTGGTGCTTTTACGAAACCTACCCAGACATGAAGGTTTCTTTAGAATATCTTCGCTTTGAGGAAAGAAATTTACGGAACTGTATGGTAAACCGTTGAAAATGAGAAAGCTTCTGAAGACATCAAATTTGAATTGCAAAAAGGGTAAACCGTGGACCATTTCTCGATTTTCTCGTTTCGCACTTATCAAAGCTACATCAAAGTTGACAATTACCTTCATAAAAGCATTGCACCACTCCTTACCGAAAAAAAATTAATTTTCTCAAGTAAACAACAAAGTTATAAGCATTTTACAAATGGTAAACCGTGGGGTAAACCGTGGAGAACAGACACTTTTCAACTCGCGCCGTTGCTTGCTAGCAAACAAGCGGCTTTTTAGATGAAGATAAGCGCTACAAATAACGAATAGCAAACTTAAATCAAATTGCGAAAGTTTTTTGATGAAAATAAATATTGTGTGCATGAGAAATTAAAGAATAAGTAGGAAAAATGAAACGTTTCTATGGTCACATGGCTGTCGGTGCGGAGGAGCAGCACCATGGAACGATTCTATTCATCTACTTTTTTGGTTAGCGTTGCAATGCAAGAGCCATCAGTTAGTTTTAAGCATTATAAAGTTCATCTATAACTTTGTTCTGTGTCCTTCGTTACGTACTACCATTTTCAGCGCTCGTGCATAGGTTTTATAGTTGAATCAATGGCAGAAGTACTGAAATTGGCAAGTGTCCTCAGTACCCTCTTCCTGAAGTCGTTGAAGTCCTCCTTCTCTATCCTTTCCCTAAGCGCTTCTTTAGTCATCTGTCGTTTTACGTTGTGAAATAAATTCTCTATTGGATTCAAATCTGGTGATCTCGGGGGTATTTTTACGACTTCTGCACCAATTTCATTCAATATATCTTTGGCTATTCTCCTGTTTTGACTTGGGTCATTATCCATTACAAAAGCAGTTTGTCCCTCTTTTTGAAATGAGCGCATTCTAATAATACATGCTTTAAAGTATTTCTGCAAACTTTGCAAACCACCTTCCATTCATCTTTTCGTATTCTTCGGCAATTACTACCCTTGAGGAAAATCCAACGCCCACCATGACATGCAACCTCCACCCCTCAGGTAGGCTTTTGCTTCCTTTCTTCGTATATCCCAGTCCCTCATTTGATTTTCTCCAGATTCTTCCACATGGCGTCAATGCATCATCTCTGTGAGGATTCTGTTTGTGTAAACATTGAATTGCATCCAGATAAATGAGAACTTCGTCGCTCAAAAACTCTTCATAATATGCCCAAAGCGTCTTTGCTTTCTATCTGCAGGCGATAAAGCTCCTTTACGACTCAGTCGCAAACACTTGTATTCTGCTTGATTCAGTACCCTAACCGTGGCATTTATACTTTTTTGGATTAGAGACACGTGTTATCTAATTAAAATTCTATTCTATATTTAGACATATTCTGCAACAACCCATTGAAAAGCGACTGATACACCCTTTGGTACTAAGTGTGAAGTAGTTGCGATCATGACAAAGAGAAAGGTGTGTCTTTGAAATGAACCATTTGCATATCAAAGTTATTTTAATTGGACTATTTCTTTCTATTCTTATTAGTCAACAATTTTCCAAGCTTAAAATATGAATTAAAAGCCCCATGAGCAAGAAGTACTATTTATTGCATTGAAAGGTGTCAAGACAAGCACTATATAGCCCCAACCCCCTGAAACCCCTGCTGGGTCTGAAAAAATTAAACTTTTTTTGCCAGAAATGAAATCAGCGCCATCGAAAACCCCATGTCAAATAGCCTTTATTTTCCCAAAATCCCCAGTTTTCGAAAAAAATTTCAGACAATGCCTGCCAAAATTGTTGGCACATTTGCGACAATTCTTTGACTCGCGTTCACTCATCCCCCTCCCCCCTTCGAACAATGTTGTGTTGCTGCTAAACGAAGCGTCGATTTTACACCAAACTTTTTCCCCAGATTGACTGAATGCTTTACTTTGTTACCAACATTGTTTTAGGGGGGAGGAGGGGGATTAACAGCTTGTGGCGTGTCAAAGAAATGAAAAATACAAAAACCAGAGAAAATACTGAGGTGTTCCAAGGACTTTTGGCAGGCATTGTCTGAAATTTTTATTCAAAACTGTTAATAATGACCCCAAAACCATTATCAAACCATAGGTTTTCGATGGCGCTGATCTCATTTTTCACGTTATTTTTTCAAAATTCCATGCCAGTTTTAAGCTATGGGGGTGTTCTTGATTGTTAAAGGAGTAAATACAATGACCCCCCTGAGATAAAGATACAATACCCCATCATCCATCAAAGAAACAAATCAGGAGCAAAAAATGATCTTTTTGGGTTGACACACGTTGTGGTTTGTATACTTGGGTTTTTGAGAAAAACACATCGTTCTAAGGAGACCGAACAACTGCAGTGAAATGGGGATTTTCTGTTATTTTGCTGGAAAGAGTGATTTTCTTTGCAGACGTAATTAACTCAACTGCAGAAATTTTACTAGCAGAAAAACTGTAAAATTGGCATGGAAAAGTGAACTTGTTATTTTCCCATGGAACGACACGCTGCCGCTTTTGGAGGGTGTTGTTGTTTGCTTTGCTCCCCCTAAAACCTCTTACAGCTTGGATATTTAGCTTTGCATCAACACTTCTGTCCTCGCTATCAAAAAAGCACCAAACTCCTTCATCTTTTGCTCCATACCGGATGATAGGGAGACAGAAGCAATGGTGGTTCGCTGCCGAGATTTAAAGTTCGGGTATCAGTCTGCAGAGCGCGTGCAGAAACTGGTTCCTTCCTGCGGGCATTGTTTTGCCAAAATTGCTTTGGAGTGACAGTGACATTGACTGTCATTAATGATCGGATGCTTTGTTTTTGTTTGGTCTACGATACTAGATAGCTATTGTCTTCAATAATGGCATTCGCTATACAAAGACCCCCTAGGCAGTGGCAATGTCTCGAGCACATTCTTGTGCTGCGGTGCATCCCCGAATGGTCGTCCAAATGGTAAACCGTATGGTAAACCGTGGCACTTTTTCCCATTTATTCATCAGCACGTGAACTATTTGTTCCCATCTTTTTATAGAAGTGGTGCTTTTACGAAACCTACCCAGACATGAAGGTTTCTTTAGAATATCTTCGCTTTGAGGAAAGAAATTTACGGAACTGTATGGTAAACCGTTGAAAATGAGAAAGCTTCTGAAGACATCAAATTTGAATTGCAAAAAGGGTAAACCGTGGACCATTTCTCGATTTTCTCGTTTCGCACTTATCAAAGCTACATCAAAGTTGACAATTACCTTCATAAAAGCATTGCACCACTCCTTACCGAAAAAAAATTAATTTTCTCAAGTAAACAACAAAGTTATAAGCATTTTACAAATGGTAAACCGTGGGGTAAACCGTGGAGAACAGACACTTTTCAACTCGCGCCGTTGCTTGCTAGCAAACAAGCGGCTTTTTAGATGAAGATAAGCGCTACAAATAACGAATAGCAAACTTAAATCAAATTGCGAAAGTTTTTTGATGAAAATAAATATTGTGTGCATGAGAAATTAAAGAATAAGTAGGAAAAATGAAACGTTTCTATGGTCACATGGCTGTCGGTGCGGAGGAGCAGCACCATGGAACGATTCTATTCATCTACTTTTTTGGTTAGCGTTGCAATGCAAGAGCCATCAGTTAGTTTTAAGCATTATAAAGTTCATCTATAACTTTGTTCTGTGTCCTTCGTTACGTACTACCATTTTCAGCGCTCGTGCATAGGTTTTATAGTTGAATCAATGGCAGAAGTACTGAAATTGGCAAGTGTCCTCAGTACCCTCTTCCTGAAGTCGTTGAAGTCCTCCTTCTCTATCCTTTCCCTAAGCGCTTCTTTAGTCATCTGTCGTTTTACGTTGTGAAATAAATTCTCTATTGGATTCAAATCTGGTGATCTCGGGGGTATTTTTACGACTTCTGCACCAATTTCATTCAATATATCTTTGGCTATTCTCCTGTTTTGACTTGGGTCATTATCCATTACAAAAAGCAGTTTGTCCCTCTTTTTGAAATGAGCGCATTCTAATAATACATGCTTTAAAGTATTTCTGCAAACTTTGCAAACCACCTTCCATTCATCTTTTCGTATTCTTCGGCAATTACTACCCTTGAGGAAAATCCAACGCCCACCATGACATGCAACCTCCACCCCTCAGGTAGGCTTTTGCTTCCTTTCTTCGTATATCCCAGTCCCTCATTTGATTTTCTCCAGATTCTTCCACATGGCGTCAATGCATCATCTCTGTGAGGATTCTGTTTGTGTAAACATTGAATTGCATCCAGATAAATGAGAACTTCGTCGCTCAAAAACTCTTCATAATATGCCCAAAGCGTCTTTGCTTTCTATCTGCAGGCGATAAAGCTCCTTTACGACTCAGTCGCAAACACTTGTATTCTGCTTGATTCAGTACCCTAACCGTGGCATTTATACTTTTTTGGATTAGAGACACGTGTTATCTAATTAAAATTCTATTCTATATTTAGACATATTCTGCAACAACCCATTGAAAAGCGACTGATACACCCTTTGGTACTAAGTGTGAAGTAGTTGCGATCATGACAAAGAGAAAGGTGTGTCTTTGAAATGAACCATTTGCATATCAAAGTTATTTTAATTGGACTATTTCTTTCTATTCTTATTAGTCAACAATTTTCCAAGCTTAAAATATGAATTAAAAGCCCCATGAGCAAGAAGTACTATTTATTGCATTGAAAGGTGTCAAGACAAGCACTATATAGCCCCAACCCCCTGAAACCCCTGCTGGGTCTGAAAAAATTAAACTTTTTTTGCCAGAAATGAAATCAGCGCCATCGAAAACCCCATGTCAAATAGCCTTTATTTTCCCAAAATCCCCAGTTTTCGAAAAAAATTTCAGACAATGCCTGCCAAAATTGTTGGCACATTTGCGACAATTCTTTGACTCGCGTTCACTCATCCCCCTCCCCCCCTTCGAACAATGTTGTGTTGCTGCTAAACGAAGCGTCGATTTTACACCAAACTTTTTCCCCAGATTGACTGAATGCTTTACTTTGTTACCAACATTGTTTTAGGGGGGAGGAGGGGGATTAACAGCTTGTGGCGTGTCAAAGAAATGAAAAATACAAAAACCAGAGAAAATACTGAGGTGTTCCAAGGACTTTTGGCAGGCATTGTCTGAAATTTTTATTCAAAACTGTTAATAATGACCCCAAAACCATTATCAAACCATAGGTTTTCGATGGCGCTGATCTCATTTTTCACGTTATTTTTTCAAAATTCCATGCCAGTTTTAAGCTATGGGGGTGTTCTTGATTGTTAAAGGAGTAAATACAATGACCCCCCTGAGATAAAGATACAATACCCCATCATCCATCAAAGAAACAAATCAGGAGCAAAAAATGATCTTTTTGGGTTGACACACGTTGTGGTTTGTATACTTGGGTTTTTTGAGAAAAACACATCGTTCTAAGGAGACCGAACAACTGCAGTGAAATGGGGATTTTCTGTTATTTTGCTGGAAAGAGTGGATTTTCTTTGCAGACGTAATTAACTCAACTGCAGAAATTTTACTAGCAGAAAAACTGTAAAATTGGCATGGAAAAGTGAACTTGTTATTTTCCCATGGAACGACACGCTGCCGCTTTTGGAGGGTGTTGTTGTTTGCTTTGCTCCCCCTAAAACCTCTTACAGCTTGGATATTTAGCTTTGCATCAACACTTCTGTCCTCGCTATCAAAAAAGCACCAAACTCCTTCATCTTTTGCTCCATACCGGATGATAGGGAGACAGAAGCAATGGTGGTTCGCTGCCGAGATTTAAAGTTCGGGTATCAGTCTGCAGAGCGCGTGCAGAAACTGGTTCCTTCCTGCGGGCATTGTTTTGCCAAAATTGCTTTGGAGTGACAGTGACATTGACTGTCATTAATGATCGGATGCTTTGTTTTTGTTTGGTCTACGATACTAGATAGCTATTGTCTTCAATAATGGCATTCGCTATACAAAGACCCCCTAGGCAGTGGCAATGTCTCGAGCACATTCTTGTGCTGCGATGCATCCCCGAATGGTCGTCCAAATGGTAAACCGTATGGTAAACCGTGGCACTTTTTCCCCATTTATTCATCAGCACGTGAACTATTTGTTCCCATCTTTTTATAGAAGTGGTGCTTTTACGAAACCTACCCAGACATGAAGGTTTCTTTAGAATATCTTCGCTTTGAGGAAAGAAATTTACGGAACTGTATGGTAAACCGTTGAAAATGAGAAAGCTTCTGAAGACATCAAATTTGAATTGCAAAAAGGGTAAACCGTGGACCATTTCTCGATTTTCTCGTTTCGCACTTATCAAAGCTACATCAAAGTTGACAATTACCTTCATAAAAGCATTGCACCACTCCTTACCGAAAAAAAATTAATTTTCTCAAGTAAACAACAAAGTTATAAGCATTTTACAAATGGTAAACCGTGGGGTAAACCGTGGAGAACAGACACTTTTCAACTCGCGCCGTTGCTTGCTAGCAAACAAGCGGCTTTTTAGATGAAGATAAGCGCTACAAATAACGAATAGCAAACTTAAATCAAATTGCGAAAGTTTTTTGATGAAAATAAATATTGTGTGCATGAGAAATTAAAGAATAAGTAGGAAAAATGAAACGTTTCTATGGTCACATGGCTGTCGGTGCGGAGGAGCAGCACCATGGAACGATTCTATTCATCTACTTTTTTGGTTAGCGTTGCAATGCAAGAGCCATCAGTTAGTTTTAAGCATTATAAAGTTCATCTATAACTTTGTTCTGTGTCCTTCGTTACGTACTACCATTTTCAGCGCTCGTGCATAGGTTTTATAGTTGAATCAATGGCAGAAGTACTGAAATTGGCAAGTGTCCTCAGTACCCTCTTCCTGAAGTCGTTGAAGTCCTCCTTCTCTATCCTTTCCCTAAGCGCTTCTTTAGTCATCTGTCGTTTTACGTTGTGAAATAAATTCTCTATTGGATTCAAATCTGGTGATCTCGGGGGTATTTTTACGACTTCTGCACCAATTTCATTCAATATATCTTTGGCTATTCTCCTGTTTTGACTTGGGTCATTATCCATTACAAAAAGCAGTTTGTCCCTCTTTTTGAAATGAGCGCATTCTAATAATACATGCTTTAAAGTATTTCTGCAAACTTTGCAAACCACCTTCCATTCATCTTTTCGTATTCTTCGGCAATTACTACCCTTGAGGAAAATCCAACGCCCACCATGACATGCAACCTCCACCCCTCAGGTAGGCTTTTGCTTCCTTTCTTCGTATATCCCAGTCCCTCATTTGATTTTCTCCAGATTCTTCCACATGGCGTCAATGCATCATCTCTGTGAGGATTCTGTTTGTGTAAACATTGAATTGCATCCAGATAAATGAGAACTTCGTCGCTCAAAAACTCTTCATAATATGCCCAAAGCGTCTTTGCTTTCTATCTGCAGGCGATAAAGCTCCTTTACGACTCAGTCGCAAACACTTGTATTCTGCTTGATTCAGTACCCTAACCGTGGCATTTATACTTTTTTGGATTAGAGACACGTGTTATCTAATTAAAATTCTATTCTATATTTAGACATATTCTGCAACAACCCATTGAAAAGCGACTGATACACCCTTTGGTACTAAGTGTGAAGTAGTTGCGATCATGACAAAGAGAAAGGTGTGTCTTTGAAATGAACCATTTGCATATCAAAGTTATTTTAATTGGACTATTTCTTTCTATTCTTATTAGTCAACAATTTTCCAAGCTTAAAATATGAATTAAAAGCCCCATGAGCAAGAAGTACTATTTATTGCATTGAAAGGTGTCAAGACAAGCACTATATAGCCCCAACCCCCTGAAACCCCTGCTGGGTCTGAAAAAATTAAACTTTTTTTGCCAGAAATGAAATCAGCGCCATCGAAAACCCCATGTCAAATAGCCTTTATTTTCCCAAAATCCCCAGTTTTCGAAAAAAATTTCAGACAATGCCTGCCAAAATTGTTGGCACATTTGCGACAATTCTTTGACTCGCGTTCACTCATCCCCCTCCCCCCTTCGAACAATGTTGTGTTGCTGCTAAACGAAGCGTCGATTTTACACCAAACTTTTTCCCCAGATTGACTGAATGCTTTACTTTGTTACCAACATTGTTTTAGGGGGGAGAGGGGGATTAACAGCTTGTGGCGTGTCAAAGAAATGAAAAATACAAAAACCAGAGAAAATACTGAGGTGTTCCAAGGACTTTTGGCAGGCATTGTCTGAAATTTTTATTCAAAACTGTTAATAATGACCCCAAAACCATTATCAAACCATAGGTTTTCGATGGCGCTGATCTCATTTTTCACGTTATTTTTTCAAAATTCCATGCCAGTTTTAAGCTATGGGGGTGTTCTTGATTGTTAAAGGAGTAAATACAATGACCCCCCTGAGATAAAGATACAATACCCCATCATCCATCAAAGAAACAAATCAGGAGCAAAAAATGATCTTTTTGGGTTGACACACGTTGTGGTTTGTATACTTGGGTTTTTTGAGAAAAACACATCGTTCTAAGGAGACCGAACAACTGCAGTGAAATGGGGATTTTCTGTTATTTTGCTGGAAAGAGTGGATTTTCTTTGCAGACGTAATTAACTCAACTGCAGAAATTTTACTAGCAGAAAAACTGTAAAATTGGCATGGAAAAGTGAACTTGTTATTTTCCCATGGAACGACACGCTGCCGCTTTTGGAGGGTGTTGTTGTTTGCTTTGCTCCCCCTAAAACCTCTTACAGCTTGGATATTTAGCTTTGCATCAACACTTCTGTCCTCGCTATCAAAAAAGCACCAAACTCCTTCATCTTTTGCTCCATACCGGATGATAGGGAGACAGAAGCAATGGTGGTTCGCTGCCGAGATTTAAAGTTCGGGTATCAGTCTGCAGAGCGCGTGCAGAAACTGGTTCCTTCCTGCGGGCATTGTTTTGCCAAAATTGCTTGGAGTGACAGTGACATTGACTGTCATTAATGATCGGATGCTTTGTTTTTGTTTGGTCTACGATACTAGATAGCTATTGTCTTCAATAATGGCATTCGCTATACAAAGACCCCCTAGGCAGTGGCAATGTCTCGAGCACATTCTTGTGCTGCGATGCATCCCCGAATGGTCGTCCAAATGGTAAACCGTATGGTAAACCGTGGCACTTTTTCCCATTTATTCATCAGCACGTGAACTATTTGTTCCCATCTTTTTATAGAAGTGGTGCTTTTACGAAACCTACCCAGACATGAAGGTTTCTTTAGAATATCTTCGCTTTGAGGAAAGAAATTTACGGAACTGTATGGTAAACCGTTGAAAATGAGAAAGCTTCTGAAGACATCAAATTTGAATTGCAAAAAGGGTAAACCGTGGACCATTTCTCGATTTTCTCGTTTCGCACTTATCAAAGCTACATCAAAGTTGACAATTACCTTCATAAAAGCATTGCACCACTCCTTACCGAAAAAAAATTAATTTTCTCAAGTAAACAACAAAGTTATAAGCATTTTACAAATGGTAAACCGTGGGGTAAACCGTGGAGAACAGACACTTTTCAACTCGCGCCGTTGCTTGCTAGCAAACAAGCGGCTTTTTAGATGAAGATAAGCGCTACAAATAACGAATAGCAAACTTAAATCAAATTGCGAAAGTTTTTTGATGAAAATAAATATTGTGTGCATGAGAAATTAAAGAATAAGTAGGAAAAATGAAACGTTTCTATGGTCACATGGCTGTCGGTGCGGAGGAGCAGCACCATGGAACGATTCTATTCATCTACTTTTTTGGTTAGCGTTGCAATGCAAGAGCCATCAGTTAGTTTTAAGCATTATAAAGTTCATCTATAACTTTGTTCTGTGTCCTTCGTTACGTACTACCATTTTCAGCGCTCGTGCATAGGTTTTATAGTTGAATCAATGGCAGAAGTACTGAAATTGGCAAGTGTCCTCAGTACCCTCTTCCTGAAGTCGTTGAAGTCCTCCTTCTCTATCCTTTCCCTAAGCGCTTCTTTAGTCATCTGTCGTTTTACGTTGTGAAATAAATTCTCTATTGGATTCAAATCTGGTGATCTCGGGGGTATTTTTACGACTTCTGCACCAATTTCATTCAATATATCTTTGGCTATTCTCCTGTTTTGACTTGGGTCATTATCCATTACAAAAAGCAGTTTGTCCCTCTTTTTGAAATGAGCGCATTCTAATAATACATGCTTTAAAGTATTTCTGCAAACTTTGCAAACCACCTTCCATTCATCTTTTCGTATTCTTCGGCAATTACTACCCTTGAGGAAAATCCAACGCCCACCATGACATGCAACCTCCACCCCTCAGGTAGGCTTTTGCTTCCTTTCTTCGTATATCCCAGTCCCTCATTTGATTTTCTCCAGATTCTTCCACATGGCGTCAATGCATCATCTCTGTGAGGATTCTGTTTGTGTAAACATTGAATTGCATCCAGATAAATGAGAACTTCGTCGCTCAAAAACTCTTCATAATATGCCCAAAGCGTCTTTGCTTTCTATCTGCAGGCGATAAAGCTCCTTTACGACTCAGTCGCAAACACTTGTATTCTGCTTGATTCAGTACCCTAACCGTGGCATTTATACTTTTTTGGATTAGAGACACGTGTTATCTAATTAAAATTCTATTCTATATTTAGACATATTCTGCAACAACCCATTGAAAAGCGACTGATACACCCTTTGGTACTAAGTGTGAAGTAGTTGCGATCATGACAAAGAGAAAGGTGTGTCTTTGAAATGAACCATTTGCATATCAAAGTTATTTTAATTGGACTATTTCTTTCTATTCTTATTAGTCAACAATTTTCCAAGCTTAAAATATGAATTAAAAGCCCCATGAGCAAGAAGTACTATTTATTGCATTGAAAGGTGTCAAGACAAGCACTATATAGCCCCAACCCCCTGAAACCCCTGCTGGGTCTGAAAAAATTAAACTTTTTTTGCCAGAAATGAAATCAGCGCCATCGAAAACCCCATGTCAAATAGCCTTTATTTTCCCAAAATCCCCAGTTTTCGAAAAAAATTTCAGACAATGCCTGCCAAAATTGTTGGCACATTTGCGACAATTCTTTGACTCGCGTTCACTCATCCCCCTCCCCCCCTTCGAACAATGTTGTGTTGCTGCTAAACGAAGCGTCGATTTTACACCAAACTTTTTCCCCAGATTGACTGAATGCTTTACTTTGTTACCAACATTGTTTTAGGGGGGAGGAGGGGGATTAACAGCTTGTGGCGTGTCAAAGAAATGAAAAATACAAAAACCAGAGAAAATACTGAGGTGTTCCAAGGACTTTTGGCAGGCATTGTCTGAAATTTTTATTCAAAACTGTTAATAATGACCCCAAAACCATTATCAAACCATAGGTTTTCGATGGCGCTGATCTCATTTTTCACGTTATTTTTTCAAAATTCCATGCCAGTTTTAAGCTATGGGGGTGTTCTTGATTGTTAAAGGAGTAAATACAATGACCCCCCTGAGATAAAGATACAATACCCCATCATCCATCAAAGAAACAAATCAGGAGCAAAAAATGATCTTTTTGGGTTGACACACGTTGTGGTTTGTATACTTGGGTTTTTTGAGAAAAACACATCGTTCTAAGGAGACCGAACAACTGCAGTGAAATGGGGATTTTCTGTTATTTTGCTGGAAAGAGTGGATTTTCTTTGCAGACGTAATTAACTCAACTGCAGAAATTTTACTAGCAGAAAAACTGTAAAATTGGCATGGAAAAGTGAACTTGTTATTTTCCCATGGAACGACACGCTGCCGCTTTTGGAGGGTGTTGTTGTTTGCTTTGCTCCCCCTAAAACCTCTTACAGCTTGGATATTTAGCTTTGCATCAACACTTCTGTCCTCGCTATCAAAAAAGCACCAAACTCCTTCATCTTTTGCTCCATACCGGATGATAGGGAGACAGAAGCAATGGTGGTTCGCTGCCGAGATTTAAAGTTCGGGTATCAGTCTGCAGAGCGCGTGCAGAAACTGGTTCCTTCCTGCGGGCATTGTTTTGCCAAAATTGCTTTGGAGTGACAGTGACATTGACTGTCATTAATGATCGGATGCTTTGTTTTTGTTTGGTCTACGATACTAGATAGCTATTGTCTTCAATAATGGCATTCGCTATACAAAGACCCCCTAGGCAGTGGCAATGTCTCGAGCACATTCTTGTGCTGCGATGCATCCCCGAATGGTCGTCCAAATGGTAAACCGTATGGTAAACCGTGGCACTTTTTCCCCATTTATTCATCAGCACGTGAACTATTTGTTCCCATCTTTTTATAGAAGTGGTGCTTTTACGAAACCTACCCAGACATGAAGGTTTCTTTAGAATATCTTCGCTTTGAGGAAAGAAATTTACGGAACTGTATGGTAAACCGTTGAAAATGAGAAAGCTTCTGAAGACATCAAATTTGAATTGCAAAAAGGGTAAACCGTGGACCATTTCTCGATTTTCTCGTTTCGCACTTATCAAAGCTACATCAAAGTTGACAATTACCTTCATAAAAGCATTGCACCACTCCTTACCGAAAAAAAATTAATTTTCTCAAGTAAACAACAAAGTTATAAGCATTTTACAAATGGTAAACCGTGGGGTAAACCGTGGAGAACAGACACTTTTCAACTCGCGCCGTTGCTTGCTAGCAAACAAGCGGCTTTTTAGATGAAGATAAGCGCTACAAATAACGAATAGCAAACTTAAATCAAATTGCGAAAGTTTTTTGATGAAAATAAATATTGTGTGCATGAGAAATTAAAGAATAAGTAGGAAAAATGAAACGTTTCTATGGTCACATGGCTGTCGGTGCGGAGGAGCAGCACCATGGAACGATTCTATTCATCTACTTTTTTGGTTAGCGTTGCAATGCAAGAGCCATCAGTTAGTTTTAAGCATTATAAAGTTCATCTATAACTTTGTTCTGTGTCCTTCGTTACGTACTACCATTTTCAGCGCTCGTGCATAGGTTTTATAGTTGAATCAATGGCAGAAGTACTGAAATTGGCAAGTGTCCTCAGTACCCTCTTCCTGAAGTCGTTGAAGTCCTCCTTCTCTATCCTTTCCCTAAGCGCTTCTTTAGTCATCTGTCGTTTTACGTTGTGAAATAAATTCTCTATTGGATTCAAATCTGGTGATCTCGGGGGTATTTTTACGACTTCTGCACCAATTTCATTCAATATATCTTTGGCTATTCTCCTGTTTTGACTTGGGTCATTATCCATTACAAAAAGCAGTTTGTCCCTCTTTTTGAAATGAGCGCATTCTAATAATACATGCTTTAAAGTATTTCTGCAAACTTTGCAAACCACCTTCCATTCATCTTTTCGTATTCTTCGGCAATTACTACCCTTGAGGAAAATCCAACGCCCACCATGACATGCAACCTCCACCCCTCAGGTAGGCTTTTGCTTCCTTTCTTCGTATATCCCAGTCCCTCATTTGATTTTCTCCAGATTCTTCCACATGGCGTCAATGCATCATCTCTGTGAGGATTCTGTTTGTGTAAACATTGAATTGCATCCAGATAAATGAGAACTTCGTCGCTCAAAAACTCTTCATAATATGCCCAAAGCGTCTTTGCTTTCTATCTGCAGGCGATAAAGCTCCTTTACGACTCAGTCGCAAACACTTGTATTCTGCTTGATTCAGTACCCTAACCGTGGCATTTATACTTTTTTGGATTAGAGACACGTGTTATCTAATTAAAATTCTATTCTATATTTAGACATATTCTGCAACAACCCATTGAAAAGCGACTGATACACCCTTTGGTACTAAGTGTGAAGTAGTTGCGATCATGACAAAGAGAAAGGTGTGTCTTTGAAATGAACCATTTGCATATCAAAGTTATTTTAATTGGACTATTTCTTTCTATTCTTATTAGTCAACAATTTTCCAAGCTTAAAATATGAATTAAAAGCCCCATGAGCAAGAAGTACTATTTATTGCATTGAAAGGTGTCAAGACAAGCACTATATAGCCCCAACCCCCTGAAACCCCTGCTGGGTCTGAAAAAATTAAACTTTTTTTGCCAGAAATGAAATCAGCGCCATCGAAAACCCCATGTCAAATAGCCTTTATTTTCCCAAAATCCCCAGTTTTCGAAAAAAATTTCAGACAATGCCTGCCAAAATTGTTGGCACATTTGCGACAATTCTTTGACTCGCGTTCACTCATCCCCCTCCCCCCTTCGAACAATGTTGTGTTGCTGCTAAACGAAGCGTCGATTTTACACCAAACTTTTTCCCCAGATTGACTGAATGCTTTACTTTGTTACCAACATTGTTTTAGGGGGGAGAGGGGGATTAACAGCTTGTGGCGTGTCAAAGAAATGAAAAATACAAAAACCAGAGAAAATACTGAGGTGTTCCAAGGACTTTTGGCAGGCATTGTCTGAAATTTTTATTCAAAACTGTTAATAATGACCCCAAAACCATTATCAAACCATAGGTTTTCGATGGCGCTGATCTCATTTTTCACGTTATTTTTTCAAAATTCCATGCCAGTTTTAAGCTATGGGGGTGTTCTTGATTGTTAAAGGAGTAAATACAATGACCCCCCTGAGATAAAGATACAATACCCCATCATCCATCAAAGAAACAAATCAGGAGCAAAAAATGATCTTTTTGGGTTGACACACGTTGTGGTTTGTATACTTGGGTTTTTTGAGAAAAACACATCGTTCTAAGGAGACCGAACAACTGCAGTGAAATGGGGATTTTCTGTTATTTTGCTGGAAAGAGTGGATTTTCTTTGCAGACGTAATTAACTCAACTGCAGAAATTTTACTAGCAGAAAAACTGTAAAATTGGCATGGAAAAGTGAACTTGTTATTTTCCCATGGAACGACACGCTGCCGCTTTTGGAGGGTGTTGTTGTTTGCTTTGCTCCCCCTAAAACCTCTTACAGCTTGGATATTTAGCTTTGCATCAACACTTCTGTCCTCGCTATCAAAAAAGCACCAAACTCCTTCATCTTTTGCTCCATACCGGATGATAGGGAGACAGAAGCAATGGTGGTTCGCTGCCGAGATTTAAAGTTCGGGTATCAGTCTGCAGAGCGCGTGCAGAAACTGGTTCCTTCCTGCGGGCATTGTTTTGCCAAAATTGCTTGGAGTGACAGTGACATTGACTGTCATTAATGATCGGATGCTTTGTTTTTGTTTGGTCTACGATACTAGATAGCTATTGTCTTCAATAATGGCATTCGCTATACAAAGACCCCCTAGGCAGTGGCAATGTCTCGAGCACATTCTTGTGCTGCGATGCATCCCCGAATGGTCGTCCAAATGGTAAACCGTATGGTAAACCGTGGCACTTTTTCCCATTTATTCATCAGCACGTGAACTATTTGTTCCCATCTTTTTATAGAAGTGGTGCTTTTACGAAACCTACCCAGACATGAAGGTTTCTTTAGAATATCTTCGCTTTGAGGAAAGAAATTTACGGAACTGTATGGTAAACCGTTGAAAATGAGAAAGCTTCTGAAGACATCAAATTTGAATTGCAAAAAGGGTAAACCGTGGACCATTTCTCGATTTTCTCGTTTCGCACTTATCAAAGCTACATCAAAGTTGACAATTACCTTCATAAAAGCATTGCACCACTCCTTACCGAAAAAAAATTAATTTTCTCAAGTAAACAACAAAGTTATAAGCATTTTACAAATGGTAAACCGTGGGGTAAACCGTGGAGAACAGACACTTTTCAACTCGCGCCGTTGCTTGCTAGCAAACAAGCGGCTTTTTAGATGAAGATAAGCGCTACAAATAACGAATAGCAAACTTAAATCAAATTGCGAAAGTTTTTTGATGAAAATAAATATTGTGTGCATGAGAAATTAAAGAATAAGTAGGAAAAATGAAACGTTTCTATGGTCACATGGCTGTCGGTGCGGAGGAGCAGCACCATGGAACGATTCTATTCATCTACTTTTTTGGTTAGCGTTGCAATGCAAGAGCCATCAGTTAGTTTTAAGCATTATAAAGTTCATCTATAACTTTGTTCTGTGTCCTTCGTTACGTACTACCATTTTCAGCGCTCGTGCATAGGTTTTATAGTTGAATCAATGGCAGAAGTACTGAAATTGGCAAGTGTCCTCAGTACCCTCTTCCTGAAGTCGTTGAAGTCCTCCTTCTCTATCCTTTCCCTAAGCGCTTCTTTAGTCATCTGTCGTTTTACGTTGTGAAATAAATTCTCTATTGGATTCAAATCTGGTGATCTCGGGGGTATTTTTACGACTTCTGCACCAATTTCATTCAATATATCTTTGGCTATTCTCCTGTTTTGACTTGGGTCATTATCCATTACAAAAAGCAGTTTGTCCCTCTTTTTGAAATGAGCGCATTCTAATAATACATGCTTTAAAGTATTTCTGCAAACTTTGCAAACCACCTTCCATTCATCTTTTCGTATTCTTCGGCAATTACTACCCTTGAGGAAAATCCAACGCCCACCATGACATGCAACCTCCACCCCTCAGGTAGGCTTTTGCTTCCTTTCTTCGTATATCCCAGTCCCTCATTTGATTTTCTCCAGATTCTTCCACATGGCGTCAATGCATCATCTCTGTGAGGATTCTGTTTGTGTAAACATTGAATTGCATCCAGATAAATGAGAACTTCGTCGCTCAAAAACTCTTCATAATATGCCCAAAGCGTCTTTGCTTTCTATCTGCAGGCGATAAAGCTCCTTTACGACTCAGTCGCAAACACTTGTATTCTGCTTGATTCAGTACCCTAACCGTGGCATTTATACTTTTTTGGATTAGAGACACGTGTTATCTAATTAAAATTCTATTCTATATTTAGACATATTCTGCAACAACCCATTGAAAAGCGACTGATACACCCTTTGGTACTAAGTGTGAAGTAGTTGCGATCATGACAAAGAGAAAGGTGTGTCTTTGAAATGAACCATTTGCATATCAAAGTTATTTTAATTGGACTATTTCTTTCTATTCTTATTAGTCAACAATTTTCCAAGCTTAAAATATGAATTAAAAGCCCCATGAGCAAGAAGTACTATTTATTGCATTGAAAGGTGTCAAGACAAGCACTATATAGCCCCAACCCCCTGAAACCCCTGCTGGGTCTGAAAAAATTAAACTTTTTTTGCCAGAAATGAAATCAGCGCCATCGAAAACCCCATGTCAAATAGCCTTTATTTTCCCAAAATCCCCAGTTTTCGAAAAAAATTTCAGACAATGCCTGCCAAAATTGTTGGCACATTTGCGACAATTCTTTGACTCGCGTTCACTCATCCCCCCCCCCCTTCGAACAATGTTGTGTTGCTGCTAAACGAAGCGTCGATTTTACACCAAACTTTTTCCCCAGATTGACTGAATGCTTTACTTTGTTACCAACATTGTTTTAGGGGGGAGGGGGATTAACAGCTTGTGGCGTGTCAAAGAAATGAAAAATACAAAAACCAGAGAAAATACTGAGGTGTTCCAAGGACTTTTGGCAGGCATTGTCTGAAATTTTTATTCAAAACTGTTAATAATGACCCCAAAACCATTATCAAACCATAGGTTTTCGATGGCGCTGATCTCATTTTTCACGTTATTTTTTCAAAATTCCATGCCAGTTTTAAGCTATGGGGGTGTTCTTGATTGTTAAAGGAGTAAATACAATGACCCCCCTGAGATAAAGATACAATACCCCATCATCCATCAAAGAAACAAATCAGGAGCAAAAAATGATCTTTTTGGGTTGACACACGTTGTGGTTTGTATACTTGGGTTTTTTGAGAAAAACACATCGTTCTAAGGAGACCGAACAACTGCAGTGAAATGGGGATTTTCTGTTATTTTGCTGGAAAGAGTGGATTTTCTTTGCAGACGTAATTAACTCAACTGCAGAAATTTTACTAGCAGAAAAACTGTAAAATTGGCATGGAAAAGTGAACTTGTTATTTTCCCATGGAACGACACGCTGCCGCTTTTGGAGGGTGTTGTTGTTTGCTTTGCTCCCCCTAAAACCTCTTACAGCTTGGATATTTAGCTTTGCATCAACACTTCTGTCCTCGCTATCAAAAAAGCACCAAACTCCTTCATCTTTTGCTCCATACCGGATGATAGGGAGACAGAAGCAATGGTGGTTCGCTGCCGAGATTTAAAGTTCGGGTATCAGTCTGCAGAGCGCGTGCAGAAACTGGTTCCTTCCTGCGGGCATTGTTTTGCCAAAATTGCTTTGGAGTGACAGTGACATTGACTGTCATTAATGATCGGATGCTTTGTTTTTGTTTGGTCTACGATACTAGATAGCTATTGTCTTCAATAATGGCATTCGCTATACAAAGACCCCCTAGGCAGTGGCAATGTCTCGAGCACATTCTTGTGCTGCGATGCATCCCCGAATGGTCGTCCAAATGGTAAACCGTATGGTAAACCGTGGCACTTTTTCCCCATTTATTCATCAGCACGTGAACTATTTGTTCCCATCTTTTTATAGAAGTGGTGCTTTTACGAAACCTACCCAGACATGAAGGTTTCTTTAGAATATCTTCGCTTTGAGGAAAGAAATTTACGGAACTGTATGGTAAACCGTTGAAAATGAGAAAGCTTCTGAAGACATCAAATTTGAATTGCAAAAAGGGTAAACCGTGGACCATTTCTCGATTTTCTCGTTTCGCACTTATCAAAGCTACATCAAAGTTGACAATTACCTTCATAAAATCATTGCACCACTCCTTACCGAAAAAAAATTAATTTTCTCAAGTAAACAACAAAGTTATAAGCATTTTACAAATGGTAAACCGTGGGGTAAACCGTGGAGAACAGACACTTTTCAACTCGCGCCGTTGCTTGCTAGCAAACAAGCGGCTTTTTAGATGAAGATAAGCGCTACAAATAACGAATAGCAAACTTAAATCAAATTGCGAAAGTTTTTTGATGAAAATAAATATTGTGTGCATGAGAAATTAAAGAATAAGTAGGAAAAATGAAACGTTTCTATGGTCACATGGCTGTCGGTGCGGAGGAGCAGCACCATGGAACGATTCTATTCATCTACTTTTTTGGTTAGCGTTGCAATGCAAGAGCCATCAGTTAGTTTTAAGCATTATAAAGTTCATCTATAACTTTGTTCTGTGTCCTTCGTTACGTACTACCATTTTCAGCGCTCGTGCATAGGTTTTATAGTTGAATCAATGGCAGAAGTACTGAAATTGGCAAGTGTCCTCAGTACCCTCTTCCTGAAGTCGTTGAAGTCCTCCTTCTCTATCCTTTCCCTAAGCGCTTCTTTAGTCATCTGTCGTTTTACGTTGTGAAATAAATTCTCTATTGGATTCAAATCTGGTGATCTCGGGGGTATTTTTACGACTTCTGCACCAATTTCATTCAATATATCTTTGGCTATTCTCCTGTTTTGACTTGGGTCATTATCCATTACAAAAAGCAGTTTGTCCCTCTTTTTGAAATGAGCGCATTCTAATAATACATGCTTTAAAGTATTTCTGCAAACTTTGCAAACCACCTTCCATTCATCTTTTCGTATTCTTCGGCAATTACTACCCTTGAGGAAAATCCAACGCCCACCATGACATGCAACCTCCACCCCTCAGGTAGGCTTTTGCTTCCTTTCTTCGTATATCCCAGTCCCTCATTTGATTTTCTCCAGATTCTTCCACATGGCGTCAATGCATCATCTCTGTGAGGATTCTGTTTGTGTAAACATTGAATTGCATCCAGATAAATGAGAACTTCGTCGCTCAAAAACTCTTCATAATATGCCCAAAGCGTCTTTGCTTTCTATCTGCAGGCGATAAAGCTCCTTTACGACTCAGTCGCAAACACTTGTATTCTGCTTGATTCAGTACCCTAACCGTGGCATTTATACTTTTTTGGATTAGAGACACGTGTTATCTAATTAAAATTCTATTCTATATTTAGACATATTCTGCAACAACCCATTGAAAAGCGACTGATACACCCTTTGGTACTAAGTGTGAAGTAGTTGCGATCATGACAAAGAGAAAGGTGTGTCTTTGAAATGAACCATTTGCATATCAAAGTTATTTTAATTGGACTATTTCTTTCTATTCTTATTAGTCAACAATTTTCCAAGCTTAAAATATGAATTAAAAGCCCCATGAGCAAGAAGTACTATTTATTGCATTGAAAGGTGTCAAGACAAGCACTATATAGCCCCAACCCCCTGAAACCCCTGCTGGGTCTGAAAAAATTAAACTTTTTTTGCCAGAAATGAAATCAGCGCCATCGAAAACCCCATGTCAAATAGCCTTTATTTTCCCAAAATCCCCAGTTTTCGAAAAAAATTTCAGACAATGCCTGCCAAAATTGTTGGCACATTTGCGACAATTCTTTGACTCGCGTTCACTCATCCCCTCCCCCCCTTCGAACAATGTTGTGTTGCTGCTAAACGAAGCGTCGATTTTACACCAAACTTTTTCCCCAGATTGACTGAATGCTTTACTTTGTTACCAACATTGTTTTAGGGGGGAGGAGGGGGATTAACAGCTTGTGGCGTGTCAAAGAAATGAAAAATACAAAAACCAGAGAAAATACTGAGGTGTTCCAAGGACTTTTGGCAGGCATTGTCTGAAATTTTTATTCAAAACTGTTAATAATGACCCCAAAACCATTATCAAACCATAGGTTTTCGATGGCGCTGATCTCATTTTTCACGTTATTTTTTCAAAATTCCATGCCAGTTTTAAGCTATGGGGGTGTTCTTGATTGTTAAAGGAGTAAATACAATGACCCCCCTGAGATAAAGATACAATACCCCATCATCCATCAAAGAAACAAATCAGGAGCAAAAAATGATCTTTTTGGGTTGACACACGTTGTGGTTTGTATACTTGGGTTTTTTGAGAAAAACACATCGTTCTAAGGAGACCGAACAACTGCAGTGAAATGGGGATTTTCTGTTATTTTGCTGGAAAGAGTGGATTTTCTTTGCAGACGTAATTAACTCAACTGCAGAAATTTTACTAGCAGAAAAACTGTAAAATTGGCATGGAAAAGTGAACTTGTTATTTTCCCATGGAACGACACGCTGCCGCTTTTGGAGGGTGTTGTTGTTTGCTTTGCTCCCCCTAAAACCTCTTACAGCTTGGATATTTAGCTTTGCATCAACACTTCTGTCCTCGCTATCAAAAAAGCACCAAACTCCTTCATCTTTTGCTCCATACCGGATGATAGGGAGACAGAAGCAATGGTGGTTCGCTGCCGAGATTTAAAGTTCGGGTATCAGTCTGCAGAGCGCGTGCAGAAACTGGTTCCTTCCTGCGGGCATTGTTTTGCCAAAATTGCTTTGGAGTGACAGTGACATTGACTGTCATTAATGATCGGATGCTTTGTTTTTGTTTGGTCTACGATACTAGATAGCTATTGTCTTCAATAATGGCATTCGCTATACAAAGACCCCCTAGGCAGTGGCAATGTCTCGAGCACATTCTTGTGCTGCGATGCATCCCCGAATGGTCGTCCAAATGGTAAACCGTATGGTAAACCGTGGCACTTTTTCCCATTTATTCATCAGCACGTGAACTATTTGTTCCCATCTTTTTATAGAAGTGGTGCTTTTACGAAACCTACCCAGACATGAAGGTTTCTTTAGAATATCTTCGCTTTGAGGAAAGAAATTTACGGAACTGTATGGTAAACCGTTGAAAATGAGAAAGCTTCTGAAGACATCAAATTTGAATTGCAAAAAGGGTAAACCGTGGACCATTTCTCGATTTTCTCGTTTCGCACTTATCAAAGCTACATCAAAGTTGACAATTACCTTCATAAAAGCATTGCACCACTCCTTACCGAAAAAAAATTAATTTTCTCAAGTAAACAACAAAGTTATAAGCATTTTACAAATGGTAAACCGTGGGGTAAACCGTGGAGAACAGACACTTTTCAACTCGCGCCGTTGCTTGCTAGCAAACAAGCGGCTTTTTAGATGAAGATAAGCGCTACAAATAACGAATAGCAAACTTAAATCAAATTGCGAAAGTTTTTTGATGAAAAAATATTTGTGTGCATGAGAAATTAAAGAATAAGTAGGAAAAATGAAACGTTTCTATGGTCACATGGCTGTCGGTGCGGAGGAGCAGCACCATGGAACGATTCTATTCATCTACTTTTTTGGTTAGCGTTGCAATGCAAGAGCCATCAGTTAGTTTTAAGCATTATAAAGTTCATCTATAACTTTGTTCTGTGTCCTTCGTTACGTACTACCATTTTCAGCGCTCGTGCATAGGTTTTATAGTTGAATCAATGGCAGAAGTACTGAAATTGGCAAGTGTCCTCAGTACCCTCTTCCTGAAGTCGTTGAAGTCCTCCTTCTCTATCCTTTCCCTAAGCGCTTCTTTAGTCATCTGTCGTTTTACGTTGTGAAATAAATTCTCTATTGGATTCAAATCTGGTGATCTCGGGGGTATTTTTACGACTTCTGCACCAATTTCATTCAATATATCTTTGGCTATTCTCCTGTTTTGACTTGGGTCATTATCCATTACAAAAAGCAGTTTGTCCCTCTTTTTGAAATGAGCGCATTCTAATAATACATGCTTTAAAGTATTTCTGCAAACTTTGCAAACCACCTTCCATTCATCTTTTCGTATTCTTCGGCAATTACTACCCTTGAGGAAAATCCAACGCCCACCATGACATGCAACCTCCACCCCTCAGGTAGGCTTTTGCTTCCTTTCTTCGTATATCCCAGTCCCTCATTTGATTTTCTCCAGATTCTTCCACATGGCGTCAATGCATCATCTCTGTGAGGATTCTGTTTGTGTAAACATTGAATTGCATCCAGATAAATGAGAACTTCGTCGCTCAAAAACTCTTCATAATATGCCCAAAGCGTCTTTGCTTTCTATCTGCAGGCGATAAAGCTCCTTTACGACTCAGTCGCAAACACTTGTATTCTGCTTGATTCAGTACCCTAACCGTGGCATTTATACTTTTTTGGATTAGAGACACGTGTTATCTAATTAAAATTCTATTCTATATTTAGACATATTCTGCAACAACCCATTGAAAAGCGACTGATACACCCTTTGGTACTAAGTGTGAAGTAGTTGCGATCATGACAAAGAGAAAGGTGTGTCTTTGAAATGAACCATTTGCATATCAAAGTTATTTTAATTGGACTATTTCTTTCTATTCTTATTAGTCAACAATTTTCCAAGCTTAAAATATGAATTAAAAGCCCCATGAGCAAGAAGTACTATTTATTGCATTGAAAGGTGTCAAGACAAGCACTATATAGCCCCAACCCCCTGAAACCCCTGCTGGGTCTGAAAAAATTAAACTTTTTTTGCCAGAAATGAAATCAGCGCCATCGAAAACCCCATGTCAAATAGCCTTTATTTTCCCAAAATCCCCAGTTTTCGAAAAAAATTTCAGACAATGCCTGCCAAAATTGTTGGCACATTTGCGACAATTCTTTGACTCGCGTTCACTCATCCCCCTCCCCCCTTCGAACAATGTTGTGTTGCTGCTAAACGAAGCGTCGATTTTACACCAAACTTTTTCCCCAGATTGACTGAATGCTTTACTTTGTTACCAACATTGTTTTAGGGGGGAGGAGGGGGATTAACAGCTTGTGGCGTGTCAAAGAAATGAAAAATACAAAAACCAGAGAAAATACTGAGGTGTTCCAAGGACTTTTGGCAGGCATTGTCTGAAATTTTTATTCAAAACTGTTAATAATGACCCCAAAACCATTATCAAACCATAGGTTTTCGATGGCGCTGATCTCATTTTTCACGTTATTTTTTCAAAATTCCATGCCAGTTTTAAGCTATGGGGGTGTTCTTGATTGTTAAAGGAGTAAATACAATGACCCCCCTGAGATAAAGATACAATACCCCATCATCCATCAAAGAAACAAATCAGGAGCAAAAAATGATCTTTTTGGGTTGACACACGTTGTGGTTTGTATACTTGGGTTTTTTGAGAAAAACACATCGTTCTAAGGAGACCGAACAACTGCAGTGAAATGGGGATTTTCTGTTATTTTGCTGGAAAGAGTGGATTTTCTTTGCAGACGTAATTAACTCAACTGCAGAAATTTTACTAGCAGAAAAACTGTAAAATTGGCATGGAAAAGTGAACTTGTTATTTTCCCATGGAACGACACGCTGCCGCTTTTGGAGGGTGTTGTTGTTTGCTTTGCTCCCCCTAAAACCTCTTACAGCTTGGATATTTAGCTTTGCATCAACACTTCTGTCCTCGCTATCAAAAAAGCACCAAACTCCTTCATCTTTTGCTCCATACCGGATGATAGGGAGACAGAAGCAATGGTGGTTCGCTGCCGAGATTTAAAGTTCGGGTATCAGTCTGCAGAGCGCGTGCAGAAACTGGTTCCTTCCTGCGGGCATTGTTTTGCCAAAATTGCTTTGGAGTGACAGTGACATTGACTGTCATTAATGATCGGATGCTTTGTTTTTGTTTGGTCTACGATACTAGATAGCTATTGTCTTCAATAATGGCATTCGCTATACAAAGACCCCCTAGGCAGTGGCAATGTCTCGAGCACATTCTTGTGCTGCGATGCATCCCCGAATGGTCGTCCAAATGGTAAACCGTATGGTAAACCGTGGCACTTTTTCCCCATTTATTCATCAGCACGTGAACTATTTGTTCCCATCTTTTTATAGAAGTGGTGCTTTTACGAAACCTACCCAGACATGAAGGTTTCTTTAGAATATCTTCGCTTTGAGGAAAGAAATTTACGGAACTGTATGGTAAACCGTTGAAAATGAGAAAGCTTCTGAAGACATCAAATTTGAATTGCAAAAAGGGTAAACCGTGGACCATTTCTCGATTTTCTCGTTTCGCACTTATCAAAGCTACATCAAAGTTGACAATTACCTTCATAAAAGCATTGCACCACTCCTTACCGAAAAAAAATTAATTTTCTCAAGTAAACAACAAAGTTATAAGCATTTTACAAATGGTAAACCGTGGGGTAAACCGTGGAGAACAGACACTTTTCAACTCGCGCCGTTGCTTGCTAGCAAACAAGCGGCTTTTTAGATGAAGATAAGCGCTACAAATAACGAATAGCAAACTTAAATCAAATTGCGAAAGTTTTTTGATGAAAATAAATATTGTGTGCATGAGAAATTAAAGAATAAGTAGGAAAAATGAAACGTTTCTATGGTCACATGGCTGTCGGTGCGGAGGAGCAGCACCATGGAACGATTCTATTCATCTACTTTTTTGGTTAGCGTTGCAATGCAAGAGCCATCAGTTAGTTTTAAGCATTATAAAGTTCATCTATAACTTTGTTCTGTGTCCTTCGTTACGTACTACCATTTTCAGCGCTCGTGCATAGGTTTTATAGTTGAATCAATGGCAGAAGTACTGAAATTGGCAAGTGTCCTCAGTACCCTCTTCCTGAAGTCGTTGAAGTCCTCCTTCTCTATCCTTTCCCTAAGCGCTTCTTTAGTCATCTGTCGTTTTACGTTGTGAAATAAATTCTCTATTGGATTCAAATCTGGTGATCTCGGGGGTATTTTTACGACTTCTGCACCAATTTCATTCAATATATCTTTGGCTATTCTCCTGTTTTGACTTGGGTCATTATCCATTACAAAAAGCAGTTTGTCCCTCTTTTTGAAATGAGCGCATTCTAATAATACATGCTTTAAAGTATTTCTGCAAACTTTGCAAACCACCTTCCATTCATCTTTTCGTATTCTTCGGCAATTACTACCCTTGAGGAAAATCCAACGCCCACCATGACATGCAACCTCCACCCCTCAGGTAGGCTTTTGCTTCCTTTCTTCGTATATCCCAGTCCCTCATTTGATTTTCTCCAGATTCTTCCACATGGCGTCAATGCATCATCTCTGTGAGGATTCTGTTTGTGTAAACATTGAATTGCATCCAGATAAATGAGAACTTCGTCGCTCAAAAACTCTTCATAATATGCCCAAAGCGTCTTTGCTTTCTATCTGCAGGCGATAAAGCTCCTTTACGACTCAGTCGCAAACACTTGTATTCTGCTTGATTCAGTACCCTAACCGTGGCATTTATACTTTTTTGGATTAGAGACACGTGTTATCTAATTAAAATTCTATTCTATATTTAGACATATTCTGCAACAACCCATTGAAAAGCGACTGATACACCCTTTGGTACTAAGTGTGAAGTAGTTGCGATCATGACAAAGAGAAAGGTGTGTCTTTGAAATGAACCATTTGCATATCAAAGTTATTTTAATTGGACTATTTCTTTCTATTCTTATTAGTCAACAATTTTCCAAGCTTAAAATATGAATTAAAAGCCCCATGAGCAAGAAGTACTATTTATTGCATTGAAAGGTGTCAAGACAAGCACTATATAGCCCCAACCCCCTGAAACCCCTGCTGGGTCTGAAAAAATTAAACTTTTTTTGCCAGAAATGAAATCAGCGCCATCGAAAACCCCATGTCAAATAGCCTTTATTTTCCCAAAATCCCCAGTTTTCGAAAAAAATTTCAGACAATGCCTGCCAAAATTGTTGGCACATTTGCGACAATTCTTTGACTCGCGTTCACTCATCCCCCTCCCCCCCTTCGAACAATGTTGTGTTGCTGCTAAACGAAGCGTCGATTTTACACCAAACTTTTTCCCCAGATTGACTGAATGCTTTACTTTGTTACCAACATTGTTTTAGGGGGGAGGAGGGGGATTAACAGCTTGTGGCGTGTCAAAGAAATGAAAAATACAAAAACCAGAGAAAATACTGAGGTGTTCCAAGGACTTTTGGCAGGCATTGTCTGAAATTTTTATTCAAAACTGTTAATAATGACCCCAAAACCATTATCAAACCATAGGTTTTCGATGGCGCTGATCTCATTTTTCACGTTATTTTTTCAAAATTCCATGCCAGTTTTAAGCTATGGGGGTGTTCTTGATTGTTAAAGGAGTAAATACAATGACCCCCCTGAGATAAAGATACAATACCCCATCATCCATCAAAGAAACAAATCAGGAGCAAAAAATGATCTTTTTGGGTTGACACACGTTGTGGTTTGTATACTTGGGTTTTTTGAGAAAAACACATCGTTCTAAGGAGACCGAACAACTGCAGTGAAATGGGGATTTTCTGTTATTTTGCTGGAAAGAGTGGATTTTCTTTGCAGACGTAATTAACTCAACTGCAGAAATTTTACTAGCAGAAAAACTGTAAAATTGGCATGGAAAAGTGAACTTGTTATTTTCCCATGGAACGACACGCTGCCGCTTTTGGAGGGTGTTGTTGTTTGCTTTGCTCCCCCTAAAACCTCTTACAGCTTGGATATTTAGCTTTGCATCAACACTTCTGTCCTCGCTATCAAAAAAGCACCAAACTCCTTCATCTTTTGCTCCATACCGGATGATAGGGAGACAGAAGCAATGGTGGTTCGCTGCCGAGATTTAAAGTTCGGGTATCAGTCTGCAGAGCGCGTGCAGAAACTGGTTCCTTCCTGCGGGCATTGTTTTGCCAAAATTGCTTTGGAGTGACAGTGACATTGACTGTCATTAATGATCGGATGCTTTGTTTTTGTTTGGTCTACGATACTAGATAGCTATTGTCTTCAATAATGGCATTCGCTATACAAAGACCCCCTAGGCAGTGGCAATGTCTCGAGCACATTCTTGTGCTGCGATGCATCCCCGAATGGTCGTCCAAATGGTAAACCGTATGGTAAACCGTGGCACTTTTTCCCCATTTATTCATCAGCACGTGAACTATTTGTTCCCATCTTTTTATAGAAGTGGTGCTTTTACGAAACCTACCCAGACATGAAGGTTTCTTTAGAATATCTTCGCTTTGAGGAAAGAAATTTACGGAACTGTATGGTAAACCGTTGAAAATGAGAAAGCTTCTGAAGACATCAAATTTGAATTGCAAAAAGGGTAAACCGTGGACCATTTCTCGATTTTCTCGTTTCGCACTTATCAAAGCTACATCAAAGTTGACAATTACCTTCATAAAAGCATTGCACCACTCCTTACCGAAAAAAAATTAATTTTCTCAAGTAAACAACAAAGTTATAAGCATTTTACAAATGGTAAACCGTGGGGTAAACCGTGGAGAACAGACACTTTTCAACTCGCGCCGTTGCTTGCTAGCAAACAAGCGGCTTTTTAGATGAAGATAAGCGCTACAAATAACGAATAGCAAACTTAAATCAAATTGCGAAAGTTTTTTGATGAAAATAAATATTGTGTGCATGAGAAATTAAAGAATAAGTAGGAAAAATGAAACGTTTCTATGGTCACATGGCTGTCGGTGCGGAGGAGCAGCACCATGGAACGATTCTATTCATCTACTTTTTTGGTTAGCGTTGCAATGCAAGAGCCATCAGTTAGTTTTAAGCATTATAAAGTTCATCTATAACTTTGTTCTGTGTCCTTCGTTACGTACTACCATTTTCAGCGCTCGTGCATAGGTTTTATAGTTGAATCAATGGCAGAAGTACTGAAATTGGCAAGTGTCCTCAGTACCCTCTTCCTGAAGTCGTTGAAGTCCTCCTTCTCTATCCTTTCCCTAAGCGCTTCTTTAGTCATCTGTCGTTTTACGTTGTGAAATAAATTCTCTATTGGATTCAAATCTGGTGATCTCGGGGGTATTTTTACGACTTCTGCACCAATTTCATTCAATATATCTTTGGCTATTCTCCTGTTTTGACTTGGGTCATTATCCATTACAAAAAGCAGTTTGTCCCTCTTTTTGAAATGAGCGCATTCTAATAATACATGCTTTAAAGTATTTCTGCAAACTTTGCAAACCACCTTCCATTCATCTTTTCGTATTCTTCGGCAATTACTACCCTTGAGGAAAATCCAACGCCCACCATGACATGCAACCTCCACCCCTCAGGTAGGCTTTTGCTTCCTTTCTTCGTATATCCCAGTCCCTCATTTGATTTTCTCCAGATTCTTCCACATGGCGTCAATGCATCATCTCTGTGAGGATTCTGTTTGTGTAAACATTGAATTGCATCCAGATAAATGAGAACTTCGTCGCTCAAAAACTCTTCATAATATGCCCAAAGCGTCTTTGCTTTCTATCTGCAGGCGATAAAGCTCCTTTACGACTCAGTCGCAAACACTTGTATTCTGCTTGATTCAGTACCCTAACCGTGGCATTTATACTTTTTTGGATTAGAGACACGTGTTATCTAATTAAAATTCTATTCTATATTTAGACATATTCTGCAACAACCCATTGAAAAGCGACTGATACACCCTTTGGTACTAAGTGTGAAGTAGTTGCGATCATGACAAAGAGAAAGGTGTGTCTTTGAAATGAACCATTTGCATATCAAAGTTATTTTAATTGGACTATTTCTTTCTATTCTTATTAGTCAACAATTTTCCAAGCTTAAAATATGAATTAAAAGCCCCATGAGCAAGAAGTACTATTTATTGCATTGAAAGGTGTCAAGACAAGCACTATATAGCCCCAACCCCCTGAAACCCCTGCTGGGTCTGAAAAAATTAAACTTTTTTTGCCAGAAATGAAATCAGCGCCATCGAAAACCCCATGTCAAATAGCCTTTATTTTCCCAAAATCCCCAGTTTTCGAAAAAAATTTCAGACAATGCCTGCCAAAATTGTTGGCACATTTGCGACAATTCTTTGACTCGCGTTCACTCATCCCCCTCCCCCCTTCGAACAATGTTGTGTTGCTGCTAAACGAAGCGTCGATTTTACACCAAACTTTTTCCCCAGATTGACTGAATGCTTTACTTTGTTACCAACATTGTTTTAGGGGGGAGGAGGGGGATTAACAGCTTGTGGCGTGTCAAAGAAATGAAAAATACAAAAACCAGAGAAAATACTGAGGTGTTCCAAGGACTTTTGGCAGGCATTGTCTGAAATTTTTATTCAAAACTGTTAATAATGACCCCAAAACCATTATCAAACCATAGGTTTTCGATGGCGCTGATCTCATTTTTCACGTTATTTTTTCAAAATTCCATGCCAGTTTTAAGCTATGGGGGTGTTCTTGATTGTTAAAGGAGTAAATACAATGACCCCCCTGAGATAAAGATACAATACCCCATCATCCATCAAAGAAACAAATCAGGAGCAAAAAATGATCTTTTTGGGTTGACACACGTTGTGGTTTGTATACTTGGGTTTTTGAGAAAAACACATCGTTCTAAGGAGACCGAACAACTGCAGTGAAATGGGGATTTTCTGTTATTTTGCTGGAAAGAGTGGATTTTCTTTGCAGACGTAATTAACTCAACTGCAGAAATTTTACTAGCAGAAAAACTGTAAAATTGGCATGGAAAAGTGAACTTGTTATTTTCCCATGGAACGACACGCTGCCGCTTTTGGAGGGTGTTGTTGTTTGCTTTGCTCCCCCTAAAACCTCTTACAGCTTGGATATTTAGCTTTGCATCAACACTTCTGTCCTCGCTATCAAAAAAGCACCAAACTCCTTCATCTTTTGCTCCATACCGGATGATAGGGAGACAGAAGCAATGGTGGTTCGCTGCCGAGATTTAAAGTTCGGGTATCAGTCTGCAGAGCGCGTGCAGAAACTGGTTCCTTCCTGCGGGCATTGTTTTGCCAAAATTGCTTTGGAGTGACAGTGACATTGACTGTCATTAATGATCGGATGCTTTTTTTGTTTGGTCTACGATACTAGATAGCTATTGTCTTCAATAATGGCATTCGCTATACAAAGACCCCCTAGGCAGTGGCAATGTCTCGAGCACATTCTTGTGCTGCGATGCATCCCCGAATGGTCGTCCAAATGGTAAACCGTATGGTAAACCGTGGCACTTTTTCCCCATTTATTCATCAGCACGTGAACTATTTGTTCCCATCTTTTTATAGAAGTGGTGCTTTTACGAAACCTACCCAGACATGAAGGTTTCTTTAGAATATCTTCGCTTTGAGGAAAGAAATTTACGGAACTGTATGGTAAACCGTTGAAAATGAGAAAGCTTCTGAAGACATCAAATTTGAATTGCAAAAAGGGTAAACCGTGGACCATTTCTCGATTTTCTCGTTTCGCACTTATCAAAGCTACATCAAAGTTGACAATTACCTTCATAAAAGCATTGCACCACTCCTTACCGAAAAAAAATTAATTTTCTCAAGTAAACAACAAAGTTATAAGCATTTTACAAATGGTAAACCGTGGGGTAAACCGTGGAGAACAGACACTTTTCAACTCGCGCCGTTGCTTGCTAGCAAACAAGCGGCTTTTTAGATGAAGATAAGCGCTACAAATAACGAATAGCAAACTTAAATCAAATTGCGAAAGTTTTTTGATGAAAATAAATATTGTGTGCATGAGAAATTAAAGAATAAGTAGGAAAAATGAAACGTTTCTATGGTCACATGGCTGTCGGTGCGGAGGAGCAGCACCATGGAACGATTCTATTCATCTACTTTTTTGGTTAGCGTTGCAATGCAAGAGCCATCAGTTAGTTTTAAGCATTATAAAGTTCATCTATAACTTTGTTCTGTGTCCTTCGTTACGTACTACCATTTTCAGCGCTCGTGCATAGGTTTTATAGTTGAATCAATGGCAGAAGTACTGAAATTGGCAAGTGTCCTCAGTACCCTCTTCCTGAAGTCGTTGAAGTCCTCCTTCTCTATCCTTTCCCTAAGCGCTTCTTTAGTCATCTGTCGTTTTACGTTGTGAAATAAATTCTCTATTGGATTCAAATCTGGTGATCTCGGGGGTATTTTTACGACTTCTGCACCAATTTCATTCAATATATCTTTGGCTATTCTCCTGTTTTGACTTGGGTCATTATCCATTACAAAAAGCAGTTTGTCCCTCTTTTTGAAATGAGCGCATTCTAATAATACATGCTTTAAAGTATTTCTGCAAACTTTGCAAACCACCTTCCATTCATCTTTTCGTATTCTTCGGCAATTACTACCCTTGAGGAAAATCCAACGCCCACCATGACATGCAACCTCCACCCCTCAGGTAGGCTTTTGCTTCCTTTCTTCGTATATCCCAGTCCCTCATTTGATTTTCTCCAGATTCTTCCACATGGCGTCAATGCATCATCTCTGTGAGGATTCTGTTTGTGTAAACATTGAATTGCATCCAGATAAATGAGAACTTCGTCGCTCAAAAACTCTTCATAATATGCCCAAAGCGTCTTTGCTTTCTATCTGCAGGCGATAAAGCTCCTTTACGACTCAGTCGCAAACACTTGTATTCTGCTTGATTCAGTACCCTAACCGTGGCATTTATACTTTTTTGGATTAGAGACACGTGTTATCTAATTAAAATTCTATTCTATATTTAGACATATTCTGCAACAACCCATTGAAAAGCGACTGATACACCCTTTGGTACTAAGTGTGAAGTAGTTGCGATCATGACAAAGAGAAAGGTGTGTCTTTGAAATGAACCATTTGCATATCAAAGTTATTTTAATTGGACTATTTCTTTCTATTCTTATTAGTCAACAATTTTCCAAGCTTAAAATATGAATTAAAAGCCCCATGAGCAAGAAGTACTATTTATTGCATTGAAAGGTGTCAAGACAAGCACTATATAGCCCCAACCCCCTGAAACCCCTGCTGGGTCTGAAAAAATTAAACTTTTTTTGCCAGAAATGAAATCAGCGCCATCGAAAACCCCATGTCAAATAGCCTTTATTTTCCCAAAATCCCCAGTTTTCGAAAAAAATTTCAGACAATGCCTGCCAAAATTGTTGGCACATTTGCGACAATTCTTTGACTCGCGTTCACTCATCCCCTCCCCCCTTCGAACAATGTTGTGTTGCTGCTAAACGAAGCGTCGATTTTACACCAAACTTTTTCCCCAGATTGACTGAATGCTTTACTTTGTTACCAACATTGTTTTAGGGGGGAGGAGGGGGATTAACAGCTTGTGGCGTGTCAAAGAAATGAAAAATACAAAAACCAGAGAAAATACTGAGGTGTTCCAAGGACTTTTGGCAGGCATTGTCTGAAATTTTTATTCAAAACTGTTAATAATGACCCCAAAACCATTATCAAACCATAGGTTTTCGATGGCGCTGATCTCATTTTTCACGTTATTTTTTCAAAATTCCATGCCAGTTTTAAGCTATGGGGGTGTTCTTGATTGTTAAAGGAGTAAATACAATGACCCCCCTGAGATAAAGATACAATACCCCATCATCCATCAAAGAAACAAATCAGGAGCAAAAAATGATCTTTTTGGGTTGACACACGTTGTGGTTTGTATACTTGGGTTTTTTGAGAAAAACACATCGTTCTAAGGAGACCGAACAACTGCAGTGAAATGGGGATTTTCTGTTATTTTGCTGGAAAGAGTGGATTTTCTTTGCAGACGTAATTAACTCAACTGCAGAAATTTTACTAGCAGAAAAACTGTAAAATTGGCATGGAAAAGTGAACTTGTTATTTTCCCATGGAACGACACGCTGCCGCTTTTGGAGGGTGTTGTTGTTTGCTTTGCTCCCCCTAAAACCTCTTACAGCTTGGATATTTAGCTTTGCATCAACACTTCTGTCCTCGCTATCAAAAAAGCACCAAACTCCTTCATCTTTTGCTCCATACCGGATGATAGGGAGACAGAAGCAATGGTGGTTCGCTGCCGAGATTTAAAGTTCGGGTATCAGTCTGCAGAGCGCGTGCAGAAACTGGTTCCTTCCTGCGGGCATTTTTTGCCAAAATTGTTTGGAGTGACAGTGACATTGACTGTCATTAATGATCGGATGCTTTGTTTTTGTTTGGTCTACGATACTAGATAGCTATTGTCTTCAATAATGGCATTCGCTATACAAAGACCCCCTAGGCAGTGGCAATGTCTCGAGCACATTCTTGTGCTGCGATGCATCCCCGAATGGTCGTCCAAATGGTAAACCGTATGGTAAACCGTGGCACTTTTTCCCCATTTATTCATCAGCACGTGAACTATTTGTTCCCATCTTTTTATAGAAGTGGTGCTTTTACGAAACCTACCCAGACATGAAGGTTTCTTTAGAATATCTTCGCTTTGAGGAAAGAAATTTACGGAACTGTATGGTAAACCGTTGAAAATGAGAAAGCTTCTGAAGACATCAAATTTGAATTGCAAAAAGGGTAAACCGTGGACCATTTCTCGATTTTCTCGTTTCGCACTTATCAAAGCTACATCAAAGTTGACAATTACCTTCATAAAAGCATTGCACCACTCCTTACCGAAAAAAAATTAATTTTCTCAAGTAAACAACAAAGTTATAAGCATTTTACAAATGGTAAACCGTGGGGTAAACCGTGGAGAACAGACACTTTTCAACTCGCGCCGTTGCTTGCTAGCAAACAAGCGGCTTTTTAGATGAAGATAAGCGCTACAAATAACGAATAGCAAACTTAAATCAAATTGCGAAAGTTTTTTGATGAAAATAAATATTGTGTGCATGAGAAATTAAAGAATAAGTAGGAAAAATGAAACGTTTCTATGGTCACATGGCTGTCGGTGCGGAGGAGCAGCACCATGGAACGATTCTATTCATCTACTTTTTTGGTTAGCGTTGCAATGCAAGAGCCATCAGTTAGTTTTAAGCATTATAAAGTTCATCTATAACTTTGTTCTGTGTCCTTCGTTACGTACTACCATTTTCAGCGCTCGTGCATAGGTTTTATAGTTGAATCAATGGCAGAAGTACTGAAATTGGCAAGTGTCCTCAGTACCCTCTTCCTGAAGTCGTTGAAGTCCTCCTTCTCTATCCTTTCCCTAAGCGCTTCTTTAGTCATCTGTCGTTTTACGTTGTGAAATAAATTCTCTATTGGATTCAAATCTGGTGATCTCGGGGTATTTTTACGACTTCTGCACCAATTTCATTCAATATATCTTTGGCTATTCTCCTGTTTTGACTTGGGTCATTATCCATTACAAAAAGCAGTTTGTCCCTCTTTTTGAAATGAGCGCATTCTAATAATACATGCTTTAAAGTATTTCTGCAAACTTTGCAAACCACCTTCCATTCATCTTTTCGTATTCTTCGGCAATTACTACCCTTGAGGAAAATCCAACGCCCACCATGACATGCAACCTCCACCCCTCAGGTAGGCTTTTGCTTCCTTTCTTCGTATATCCCAGTCCCTCATTTGATTTTCTCCAGATTCTTCCACATGGCGTCAATGCATCATCTCTGTGAGGATTCTGTTTGTGTAAACATTGAATTGCATCCAGATAAATGAGAACTTCGTCGCTCAAAAACTCTTCATAATATGCCCAAAGCGTCTTTGCTTTCTATCTGCAGGCGATAAAGCTCCTTTACGACTCAGTCGCAAACACTTGTATTCTGCTTGATTCAGTACCCTAACCGTGGCATTTATACTTTTTTGGATTAGAGACACGTGTTATCTAATTAAAATTCTATTCTATATTTAGACATATTCTGCAACAACCCATTGAAAAGCGACTGATACACCCTTTGGTACTAAGTGTGAAGTAGTTGCGATCATGACAAAGAGAAAGGTGTGTCTTTGAAATGAACCATTTGCATATCAAAGTTATTTTAATTGGACTATTTCTTTCTATTCTTATTAGTCAACAATTTTCCAAGCTTAAAATATGAATTAAAAGCCCCATGAGCAAGAAGTACTATTTATTGCATTGAAAGGTGTCAAGACAAGCACTATATAGCCCCAACCCCCTGAAACCCCTGCTGGGTCTGAAAAAATTAAACTTTTTTTGCCAGAAATGAAATCAGCGCCATCGAAAACCCCATGTCAAATAGCCTTTATTTTCCCAAAATCCCCAGTTTTCGAAAAAAATTTCAGACAATGCCTGCCAAAATTGTTGGCACATTTGCGACAATTCTTTGACTCGCGTTCACTCATCCCCCTCCCCCCTTCGAACAATGTTGTGTTGCTGCTAAACGAAGCGTCGATTTTACACCAAACTTTTTCCCCAGATTGACTGAATGCTTTACTTTGTTACCAACATTGTTTTAGGGGGGAGGAGGGGGATTAACAGCTTGTGGCGTGTCAAAGAAATGAAAAATACAAAAACCAGAGAAAATACTGAGGTGTTCCAAGGACTTTTGGCAGGCATTGTCTGAAATTTTTATTCAAAACTGTTAATAATGACCCCAAAACCATTATCAAACCATAGGTTTTCGATGGCGCTGATCTCATTTTTCACGTTATTTTTTCAAAATTCCATGCCAGTTTTAAGCTATGGGGGTGTTCTTGATTGTTAAAGGAGTAAATACAATGACCCCCCTGAGATAAAGATACAATACCCCATCATCCATCAAAGAAACAAATCAGGAGCAAAAAATGATCTTTTTGGGTTGACACACGTTGTGGTTTGTATACTTGGGTTTTTTGAGAAAAACACATCGTTCTAAGGAGACCGAACAACTGCAGTGAAATGGGGATTTTCTGTTATTTTGCTGGAAAGAGTGGATTTTCTTTGCAGACGTAATTAACTCAACTGCAGAAATTTTACTAGCAGAAAAACTGTAAAATTGGCATGGAAAAGTGAACTTGTTATTTTCCCATGGAACGACACGCTGCCGCTTTTGGAGGGTGTTGTGTTTGCTTTGCTCCCCCTAAAACCTCTTACAGCTTGGATATTTAGCTTTGCATCAACACTTCTGTCCTCGCTATCAAAAAAGCACCAAACTCCTTCATCTTTTGCTCCATACCGATGATAGGGAGACAGAAGCAATGGTGGTTCGCTGCCGAGATTTAAAGTTCGGGTATCAGTCTGCAGAGCGCGTGCAGAAACTGGTTCCTTCCTGCGGGCATTGTTTTGCCAAAATTGCTTTGGAGTGACAGTGACATTGACTGTCATTAATGATCGGATGCTTTGTTTTTGTTTGGTCTACGATACTAGATAGCTATTGTCTTCAATAATGGCATTCGCTATACAAAGACCCCCTAGGCAGTGGCAATGTCTCGAGCACATTCTTGTGCTGCGATGCATCCCCGAATGGTCGTCCAAATGGTAAACCGTATGGTAAACCGTGGCACTTTTTCCCCATTTATTCATCAGCACGTGAACTATTTGTTCCCATCTTTTTATAGAAGTGGTGCTTTTACGAAACCTACCCAGACATGAAGGTTTCTTTAGAATATCTTCGCTTTGAGGAAAGAAATTTACGGAACTGTATGGTAAACCGTTGAAAATGAGAAAGCTTCTGAAGACATCAAATTTGAATTGCAAAAAGGGTAAACCGTGGACCATTTCTCGATTTTCTCGTTTCGCACTTATCAAAGCTACATCAAAGTTGACAATTACCTTCATAAAAGCATTGCACCACTCCTTACCGAAAAAAAATTAATTTTCTCAAGTAAACAACAAAGTTATAAGCATTTTACAAATGGTAAACCGTGGGGTAAACCGTGGAGAACAGACACTTTTCAACTCGCGCCGTTGCTTGCTAGCAAACAAGCGGCTTTTTAGATGAAGATAAGCGCTACAAATAACGAATAGCAAACTTAAATCAAATTGCGAAAGTTTTTTGATGAAAATAAATATTGTGTGCATGAGAAATTAAAGAATAAGTAGGAAAAATGAAACGTTTCTATGGTCACATGGCTGTCGGTGCGGAGGAGCAGCACCATGGAACGATTCTATTCATCTACTTTTTTGGTTAGCGTTGCAATGCAAGAGCCATCAGTTAGTTTTAAGCATTATAAAGTTCATCTATACTTTGTTCTGTGTCCTTCGTTACGTACTACCATTTTCAGCGCTCGTGCATAGGTTTTATAGTTGAATCAATGGCAGAAGTACTGAAATTGGCAAGTGTCCTCAGTACCCTCTTCCTGAAGTCGTTGAAGTCCTCCTTCTCTATCCTTTCCCTAAGCGCTTCTTTAGTCATCTGTCGTTTTACGTTGTGAAATAAATTCTCTATTGGATTCAAATCTGGTGATCTCGGGGGTATTTTTACGACTTCTGCACCAATTTCATTCAATATATCTTTGGCTATTCTCCTGTTTTGACTTGGGTCATTATCCATTACAAAAAGCAGTTTGTCCCTCTTTTTGAAATGAGCGCATTCTAATAATACATGCTTTAAAGTATTTCTGCAAACTTTGCAAACCACCTTCCATTCATCTTTTCGTATTCTTCGGCAATTACTACCCTTGAGGAAAATCCAACGCCCACCATGACATGCAACCTCCACCCCTCAGGTAGGCTTTTGCTTCCTTTCTTCGTATATCCCAGTCCCTCATTTGATTTTCTCCAGATTCTTCCACATGGCGTCAATGCATCATCTCTGTGAGGATTCTGTTTGTGTAAACATTGAATTGCATCCAGATAAATGAGAACTTCGTCGCTCAAAAACTCTTCATAATATGCCCAAAGCGTCTTTGCTTTCTATCTGCAGGCGATAAAGCTCCTTTACGACTCAGTCGCAAACACTTGTATTCTGCTTGATTCAGTACCCTAACCGTGGCATTTATACTTTTTTGGATTAGAGACACGTGTTATCTAATTAAAATTCTATTCTATATTTAGACATATTCTGCAACAACCCATTGAAAAGCGACTGATACACCCTTTGGTACTAAGTGTGAAGTAGTTGCGATCATGACAAAGAGAAAGGTGTGTCTTTGAAATGAACCATTTGCATATCAAAGTTATTTTAATTGGACTATTTCTTTCTATTCTTATTAGTCAACAATTTTCCAAGCTTAAAATATGAATTAAAAGCCCCATGAGCAAGAAGTACTATTTATTGCATTGAAAGGTGTCAAGACAAGCACTATATAGCCCCAACCCCCTGAAACCCCTGCTGGGTCTGAAAAAATTAAACTTTTTTTGCCAGAAATGAAATCAGCGCCATCGAAAACCCCATGTCAAATAGCCTTTATTTTCCCAAAATCCCCAGTTTTCGAAAAAAATTTCAGACAATGCCTGCCAAAATTGTTGGCACATTTGCGACAATTCTTTGACTCGCGTTCACTCATCCCCCCCCCCTTCGAACAATGTTGTGTTGCTGCTAAACGAAGCGTCGATTTTACACCAAACTTTTTCCCCAGATTGACTGAATGCTTTACTTTGTTACCAACATTGTTTTAGGGGGGAGGAGGGGGATTAACAGCTTGTGGCGTGTCAAAGAAATGAAAAATACAAAACCAGAGAAAATACTGAGGTGTTCCAAGGACTTTTGGCAGGCATTGTCTGAAATTTTTATTCAAAACTGTTAATAATGACCCCAAAACCATTATCAAACCATAGGTTTTCGATGGCGCTGATCTCATTTTTCACGTTATTTTTTCAAAATTCCATGCCAGTTTTAAGCTATGGGGGTGTTCTTGATTGTTAAAGGAGTAAATACAATGACCCCCCTGAGATAAAGATACAATACCCCATCATCCATCAAAGAAACAAATCAGGAGCAAAAAATGATCTTTTTGGGTTGACACACGTTGTGGTTTGTATACTTGGGTTTTTGAGAAAAACACATCGTTCTAAGGAGACCGAACAACTGCAGTGAAATGGGGATTTTCTGTTATTTTGCTGGAAAGAGTGGATTTTCTTTGCAGACGTAATTAACTCAACTGCAGAAATTTTACTAGCAGAAAAACTGTAAAATTGGCATGGAAAAGTGAACTTGTTATTTCCCATGGAACGACACGCTGCCGCTTTTGGAGGGTGTTGTTGTTTGCTTTGCTCCCCCTAAAAACCTCTTACAGCTTGGATATTTAGCTTTGCATCAACACTTCTGTCCTCGCTATCAAAAAAGCACCAAACTCCTTCATCTTTTGCTCCATACCGGATGATAGGGAGACAGAAGCAATGGTGGTTCGCTGCCGAGATTTAAAGTTCGGGTATCAGTCTGCAGAGCGCGTGCAGAAACTGGTTCCTTCCTGCGGGCATTGTTTTGCCAAAATTGCTTTGGAGTGACAGTGACATTGACTGTCATTAATGATCGGATGCTTTGTTTTTGTTTGGTCTACGATACTAGATAGCTATTGTCTTCAATAATGGCATTCGCTATACAAAGACCCCCTAGGCAGTGGCAATGTCTCGAGCACATTCTTGTGCTGCGAGTGCATCCCCGAATGGTCGTCCAAATGGTAAACCGTATGGTAAACCGTGGCACTTTTTCCCCATTTATTCATCAGCACGTGAACTATTTGTTCCCATCTTTTTATAGAAGTGGTGCTTTTACGAAACCTACCCAGACATGAAGGTTTCTTTAGAATATCTTCGCTTTGAGGAAAGAAATTTACGGAACTGTATGGTAAACCGTTGAAAATGAGAAAGCTTCTGAAGACATCAAATTTGAATTGCAAAAAGGGTAAACCGTGGACCATTTCTCGATTTTCTCGTTTCGCACTTATCAAAGCTACATCAAAGTTGACAATTACCTTCATAAAAGCATTGCACCACTCCTTACCGAAAAAAAATTAATTTTCTCAAGTAAACAACAAAGTTATAAGCATTTTACAAATGGTAAACCGTGGGGTAAACCGTGGAGAACAGACACTTTTCAACTCGCGCCGTTGCTTGCTAGCAAACAAGCGGCTTTTTAGATGAAGATAAGCGCTACAAATAACGAATAGCAAACTTAAATCAAATTGCGAAAGTTTTTTGATGAAAATAAATATTGTGTGCATGAGAAATTAAAGAATAAGTAGGAAAAATGAAACGTTTCTATGGTCACATGGCTGTCGGTGCGGAGGAGCAGCACCATGGAACGATTCTATTCATCTACTTTTTTGGTTAGCGTTGCAATGCAAGAGCCATCAGTTAGTTTTAAGCATTATAAAGTTCATCTATAACTTTGTTCTGTGTCCTTCGTTACGTACTACCATTTTCAGCGCTCGTGCATAGGTTTTATAGTTGAATCAATGGCAGAAGTACTGAAATTGGCAAGTGTCCTCAGTACCCTCTTCCTGAAGTCGTTGAAGTCCTCCTTCTCTATCCTTTCCCTAAGCGCTTCTTTAGTCATCTGTCGTTTTACGTTGTGAAATAAATTCTCTATTGGATTCAAATCTGGTGATCTCGGGGGTATTTTTACGACTTCTGCACCAATTTCATTCAATATATCTTTGGCTATTCTCCTGTTTTGACTTGGGTCATTATCCATTACAAAAAGCAGTTTGTCCCTCTTTTTGAAATGAGCGCATTCTAATAATACATGCTTTAAAGTATTTCTGCAAACTTTGCAAACCACCTTCCATTCATCTTTTCGTATTCTTCGGCAATTACTACCCTTGAGGAAAATCCAACGCCCACCATGACATGCAACCTCCACCCCTCAGGTAGGCTTTTGCTTCCTTTCTTCGTATATCCCAGTCCCTCATTTGATTTTCTCCAGATTCTTCCACATGGCGTCAATGCATCATCTCTGTGAGGATTCTGTTTGTGTAAACATTGAATTGCATCCAGATAAATGAGAACTTCGTCGCTCAAAAACTCTTCATAATATGCCCAAAGCGTCTTTGCTTTCTATCTGCAGGCGATAAAGCTCCTTTACGACTCAGTCGCAAACACTTGTATTCTGCTTGATTCAGTACCCTAACCGTGGCATTTATACTTTTTTGGATTAGAGACACGTGTTATCTAATTAAAATTCTATTCTATATTTAGACATATTCTGCAACAACCCATTGAAAAGCGACTGATACACCCTTTGGTACTAAGTGTGAAGTAGTTGCGATCATGACAAAGAGAAAGGTGTGTCTTTGAAATGAACCATTTGCATATCAAAGTTATTTTAATTGGACTATTTCTTTCTATTCTTATTAGTCAACAATTTTCCAAGCTTAAAATATGAATTAAAAGCCCCATGAGCAAGAAGTACTATTTATTGCATTGAAAGGTGTCAAGACAAGCACTATATAGCCCCAACCCCCTGAAACCCCTGCTGGGTCTGAAAAAATTAAACTTTTTTTGCCAGAAATGAAATCAGCGCCATCGAAAACCCCATGTCAAATAGCCTTTATTTTCCCAAAATCCCCAGTTTTCGAAAAAAATTTCAGACAATGCCTGCCAAAATTGTTGGCACATTTGCGACAATTCTTTGACTCGCGTTCACTCATCCCCCCCCCTTCGAACAATGTTGTGTTGCTGCTAAACGAAGCGTCGATTTTACACCAAACTTTTTCCCCAGATTGACTGAATGCTTTACTTTGTTACCAACATTGTTTTAGGGGGAGGAGGGGGATTAACAGCTTGTGGCGTGTCAAAGAAATGAAAAATACAAAAACCAGAGAAAATACTGAGGTGTTCCAAGGACTTTTGGCAGGCATTGTCTGAAATTTTTATTCAAAACTGTTAATAATGACCCCAAAACCATTATCAAACCATAGGTTTTCGATGGCGCTGATCTCATTTTTCACGTTATTTTTTCAAAATTCCATGCCAGTTTTAAGCTATGGGGGTGTTCTTGATTGTTAAAGGAGTAAATACAATGACCCCCCTGAGATAAAGATACAATACCCCATCATCCATCAAAGAAACAAATCAGGAGCAAAAAATGATCTTTTTGGGTTGACACACGTTGTGGTTTGTATACTTGGGTTTTTGAGAAAAACACATCGTTCTAAGGAGACCGAACAACTGCAGTGAAATGGGGATTTTCTGTTATTTTGCTGGAAAGAGTGGATTTTCTTTGCAGACGTAATTAACTCAACTGCAGAAATTTTACTAGCAGAAAAACTGTAAAATTGGCATGGAAAAGTGAACTTGTTATTTTCCCATGGAACGACACGCTGCCGCTTTTGGAGGGTGTTGTTGTTTGCTTTGCTCCCCCTAAAACCTCTTACAGCTTGGATATTTAGCTTTGCATCAACACTTCTGTCCTCGCTATCAAAAAAGCACCAAACTCCTTCATCTTTTGCTCCATACCGGATGATAGGGAGACAGAAGCAATGGTGGTTCGCTGCCGAGATTTAAAGTTCGGGTATCAGTCTGCAGAGCGCGTGCAGAAACTGGTTCCTTCCTGCGGGCATTGTTTTGCCAAAATTGCTTTGGAGTGACAGTGACATTGACTGTCATTAATGATCGGATGCTTTGTTTTTGTTTGGTCTACGATACTAGATAGCTATTGTCTTCAATAATGGCATTCGCTATACAAAGACCCCCTAGGCAGTGGCAATGTCTCGAGCACATTCTTGTGCTGCGATGCATCCCCGAATGGTCGTCCAAATGGTAAACCGTATGGTAAACCGTGGCACTTTTTCCCCATTTATTCATCAGCACGTGAACTATTTGTTCCCATCTTTTTATAGAAGTGGTGCTTTTACGAAACCTACCCAGACATGAAGGTTTCTTTAGAATATCTTCGCTTTGAGGAAAGAAATTTACGGAACTGTATGGTAAACCGTTGAAAATGAGAAAGCTTCTGAAGACATCAAATTTGAATTGCAAAAAGGGTAAACCGTGGACCATTTCTCGATTTTCTCGTTTCGCACTTATCAAAGCTACATCAAAGTTGACAATTACCTTCATAAAAGCATTGCACCACTCCTTACCGAAAAAAAATTAATTTTCTCAAGTAAACAACAAAGTTATAAGCATTTTACAAATGGTAAACCGTGGGGTAAACCGTGGAGAACAGACACTTTTCAACTCGCGCCGTTGCTTGCTAGCAAACAAGCGGCTTTTTAGATGAAGATAAGCGCTACAAATAACGAATAGCAAACTTAAATCAAATTGCGAAAGTTTTTTGATGAAAATAAATATTGTGTGCATGAGAAATTAAAGAATAAGTAGGAAAAATGAAACGTTTCTATGGTCACATGGCTGTCGGTGCGGAGGAGCAGCACCATGGAACGATTCTATTCATCTACTTTTTTGGTTAGCGTTGCAATGCAAGAGCCATCAGTTAGTTTTAAGCATTATAAAGTTCATCTATAACTTTGTTCTGTGTCCTTCGTTACGTACTACCATTTTCAGCGCTCGTGCATAGGTTTTATAGTTGAATCAATGGCAGAAGTACTGAAATTGGCAAGTGTCCTCAGTACCCTCTTCCTGAAGTCGTTGAAGTCCTCCTTCTCTATCCTTTCCCTAAGCGCTTCTTTAGTCATCTGTCGTTTTACGTTGTGAAATAAATTCTCTATTGGATTCAAATCTGGTGATCTCGGGGGTATTTTTACGACTTCTGCACCAATTTCATTCAATATATCTTTGGCTATTCTCCTGTTTTGACTTGGGTCATTATATTACAATTACAAAAGCAGTTTGTCCCTCTTTTTGAAATGAGCGCATTCTAATAATACATGCTTTAAAGTATTTCTGCAAACTTTGCAAACCACCTTCCATTCATCTTTTCGTATTCTTCGGCAATTACTACCCTTGAGGAAAATCCAACGCCCACCATGACATGCAACCTCCACCCCTCAGGTAGGCTTTTGCTTCCTTTCTTCGTATATCCCAGTCCCTCATTTGATTTTCTCCAGATTCTTCCACATGGCGTCAATGCATCATCTCTGTGAGGATTCTGTTTGTGTAAACATTGAATTGCATCCAGATAAATGAGAACTTCGTCGCTCAAAAACTCTTCATAATATGCCCAAAGCGTCTTTGCTTTCTATCTGCAGGCGATAAAGCTCCTTTACGACTCAGTCGCAAACACTTGTATTCTGCTTGATTCAGTACCCTAACCGTGGCATTTATACTTTTTTGGATTAGAGACACGTGTTATCTAATTAAAATTCTATTCTATATTTAGACATATTCTGCAACAACCCATTGAAAAGCGACTGATACACCCTTTGGTACTAAGTGTGAAGTAGTTGCGATCATGACAAAGAGAAAGGTGTGTCTTTGAAATGAACCATTTGCATATCAAAGTTATTTTAATTGGACTATTTCTTTCTATTCTTATTAGTCAACAATTTTCCAAGCTTAAAATATGAATTAAAAGCCCCATGAGCAAGAAGTACTATTTATTGCATTGAAAGGTGTCAAGACAAGCACTATATAGCCCCAACCCCCTGAAACCCCTGCTGGGTCT
>ML133488.1:2814217-2825029 GCA_003864495.1 Nemopilema nomurai
TTTTCCATCAGTTTTGACCAATTTTGCAAGGCTATATTGGCGTTTCGGAAAACGGGGCAACTTCGAAAAACACCCTCATTCTTGCAAAATACACGTCTAAGAGCTGAACCAAGTACACCAATAGGTTGCCCTTGTTCTGCTCTACAAGACAATGGTAGAAAAGAAGGTCGGAATTTCCATCAGTTTTGACCAATTTTGCAAGGCCTTGCGTTTGGCGTTTGCGGAAAACGGGGCAACTTCGAAAAACACTCATATCTTGCAAAATACACGTCTAAGAGCTGAACCAAGTACACCAATAGGTTGCCCTTGTTCTGCTCTAAAACAATGGTAGAAAAGAAGGTCGGAATTTTCCATCAGTTTTGACCATTTTGCAAGGCTATAGCCTTGGCGTTTTCTGAAAACGGGGCAACTTCGAAAAACACTCATATCTTGCAAAATACACGTCTAAAGAGCTGAACCAAGTACACCAATAGGTTGCCCTTGTTCTGCTCTACAAGACAATGGGAAAAGAAGGTCGGAATTTTCCATCAGTTTTGACCAATTTTGCAAGGCTATAGCCTTGGCGTTTTGCGGAAAACGGGGCAACTTCGAAAAACACTCATATCTTGCAAAATACACGTCTTAAGAGCTGAACCAAGTACACCAATAGGTTGCCCTTGTTCTGCTCTAAAAGACAATGGTAGAAAAGAAGGTCGGAATTTTCCATCAGTTTTTGACCAATTTTGCAAGGCTATAGCCTTGGCGTTTTGCGGAAAACGGGGCAACTTCGAAAAACACTCATATCTTGCAAAATACACGTCTAAGCTGAACCAAGTACACCAATAGGTTGCCCTTCTGCTCTACAAGACAATGGTAGAAAAGAAGGTCGGAATTTTCCATCAGTTTTGACCAATTTTGCAAGGCTATAGCCTTGGCGTTTCGGAAAACGGGGCAACTTCGAAAAACACTCATATCTTGCAAAATACACGTCTAAGAGCTGAACCAAGTACACCAATAGGTTGCCCTTGTCTGCCTCACAAGACAATGGTAGAAAAGAAGGTCGGAATTTTCCATCAGTTTTGACCAATTTTGCAAGGCTATAGCCTTGGCGTTTTGCGGAAAACGGGGCAACTTCGAAAAACACTCATATCTTGCAAAATACACGTCTAAAGCTGAACCAAGTACACCAATAGGTTGCCCTTGTTCTGCTCTACAAGACAATGGTAGAAAAGAAGGTCGGAATTTTCCATCAGTTTTGACCAATTTTGCAAGGCTATAGCCTTGGCGTTTTGCGGAAAACGGGGCAACTTCGAAAAACACTCATATCTTGCAAAATACACGTCTAAGCTGAACCAAGTACACCAATAGGTTGCCCTTGTTCTGCTCTACAAGACAATGGTAGAAAAGAAGGTCGGAATTTTCCATCAGTTTTGACCAATTTTGCAAGGCTATAGCCTTGGCGTTTTGCGGAAAACGGGGCAACTTCGAAAAACACTCATATCTTGCAAAATACACGTCTAAAGCTGAACCAAGTACACCAATAGGTTGCCCTTGTTCTGCTCTACAAGACAATGGTAGAAAAGAAGGTCGGAATTTTCCATCAGTTTTGACCAATTTTGCAAGGCTATAGCCTTGGCGTTTTGCGGAAAACGGGGCAACTTCGAAAAACACTCATATCTTGCAAAATACACGTCTAAAGCTGAACCAAGTACACCAATAGGTTGCCCTTGTTCTGCTCTACAAGACAATGGTAGAAAAGAAGGTCGGAATTTTCCATCAGTTTTGACCAATTTTGCAAGGCTATAGCCTTGGCGTTTTGCGAAAACGGGCAACTTCGAAAACACTCATATCTTGCAAAATACACGTCTAAGAGCTGAACCAAGTACACCAATAGGTTGCCCTTGTTCTGCTCTACAAGACAATGGTAGAAAAGAAGGTCGGAATTTTCCATCAGTTTTGACCAATTTTGCAAGGCTATAGCCTTGGCGTTTCGGAAAACGGGGCAACTTCGAAAAACACTCATATCTTGCAAAATACACGTCTAAGCTGAACCAAGTACACCAATAGGTTGCCCTTGTTCTGCTCTACAAGACAATGGTAGAAAAGAAGGTCGGAATTTTCCATCAGTTTTGACCAATTTTGCAAGGCTATAGCCTTGGCGTTTTTCGGAAAACGGGGCAACTTCGAAAAACACTCATATCTTGCAAAATACACGTCTAAGAGCTGAACCAAGTACACCAATAGGTTGCCCTTGTCTGCTCTACAAGACAATGGTAGAAAAGAAGGTCGGAATTTTCATCAGTTTTGACCAATTTTGCAAGGCTATAGCCTTGGCGTTTTGCGGAAAACGGGGCAACTTCGAAAAACACTCATATCTTGCAAAATACACGTCTAAGAGCTGAACCAAGTACACCAATAGGTTGCCCTTGTTCTGCTCTACAAGACAATGGTAGAAAAGAAGGTCGGAATTTTCCATCAGTTTTGACCAATTTTGCAAGGCTATAGCCTTGGCGTTTTGCGGAAAACGGGGCAACTTCGAAAAACACTCATATCTTGCAAAATACACGTCTAAGAGCTGAACCAAGTACACCAATAGGTTGCCCTTGTTCTGCTCTACAAGACAATGGTGAAAAGAAGGTCGGAATTTTCCATCAGTTTTGACCAATTTTGCAAGGCTATAGCCTTGGCGTTTTGCGGAAAACGGGGCAACTTCGAAAAACACTCATATCTTGCAAAATACACGTCTAAGCTGAACCAAGTACACCAATAGGTTGCCCTTGTTCTTCTACAAGACAATGGTAGAAAGAAGGTCGGAATTTTCCATCAGTTTTGACCAATTTTGCAAGGCTATAGCCTTGGCGTTTTGCGGAAAACGGGGCAACTTCGAAAAACACTCATATCTTGCAAAATACACGTCTAAGAGCTGAACCAAGTACACCAATAGGTTGCCCTTGTTCTGCTCTACAAGACAATGGTAGAAAAGAAGGTCGGAATTTTCCATCAGTTTTGACCAATTTTGCAAGGCTATAGCCTTGGCGTTTTGCGGAAAACGGGGCAACTTCGAAAAAACTCATATCTTGCAAAATACACGTCTAAGAGCTGAACCAAGTACACCAATAGGTTGCCCTTGTTCTGCTCTACAAGACAATGGTAGAAAAGAAGGTCGGAATTTTCCATCAGTTTGACCAATTTTGCAAGGCTATAGCCTTGGCGTTTTGCGGAAAACGGGCAACTTCGAAAAACACTCATATCTTGCAAAATACACGTCTAAGAGCTGAACCAAGTACACCAATAGGTTGCCCTTGTTCTGCTCTACAAGACAATGGTAGAAAAGAAGGTCGGAATTTTCCATCAGTTTTGACCAATTTTGCAAGGCTATAGCCTTGGCGTTTTGCGGAAAACGGGGCAACTTCGAAAAAACACTCATATCTTGCAAAATACACGTCTAAGAGCTGAACCAAGTAACCAATAGGTTGCCCTTGTTCTGCTCTACAAGACAATGGTAGAAAAGAAGGTCGGAATTTTCCATCAGTTTTGACCAATTTTGCAAGGCTATAGCCTTGGCGTTTTGCGGAAAAGGGGCAAACTTCGAAAAACACTCATATCTTGCAAAATACACGTCTAAGAGCTGAACCAAGTACACCAATAGGTTGCCCTTGTTCTGCTCTACAAGACAATGGTAGAAAAGAAGGTCGGAATTTTCCATCAGTTTTGACCAATTTTGCAAGGCTATAGCCTTGGCGTTTGCGAAAACGGGGCAACTTCGAAAAACACTCATATCTTGCAAAATACACGTCTAAAGCTGAACCAAGTACACCAATAGGTTGCCCTTGTTCTGCTCTACAAGACAATGGTAGAAAAGAAGGTCGGAATTTTCCATCAGTTTTGACCAATTTTGCAAGGCTATAGCCTTGGCGTTTTGCGGAAAACGGGGCAACTTCGAAAAACACTCATATCTTGCAAAATACACGTCTAAGAGCTGAACCAAGTACACCAATAGGTTGCCCTTGTGCTCTACAAGACAATGGTAGAAAAGAAGGTCGGAATTTTCCATCAGTTTTGACCAATTTTGCAAGGCTATAGCCTTGGCGTTTTCGGAAAACGGGGCAACTTCGAAAAACACTCATATCTTGCAAAATACACGTCTAAGAGCTGAACCAAGTACACCAATAGGTTGCCCTTGTTCTGCTCTACAAGACAATGGTAGAAAAGAAGGTCGGAATTTTCCATCAGTTTTGACCAATTTTGCAAGGCTATAGCCTTGGCGTTTTGCGGAAAACGGGGCAACTTCGAAAAACACTCATATCTTGCAAAATACACGTCTAAGAGCTGAACCAAGTACACCAATAGGTTGCCCTTGTTCTGCTCTACAAGACAATGGTAGAAAAGAAGGTCGGAATTTTCCATCAGTTTTGACCAATTTTGCAAGGCTATAGCCTTGGCGTTTTGCGGAAAACGGGGCAACTTCGAAAAACACTCATATCTTGCAAAATACACGTCTAAGAGCTGAACCAAGTACACCAATAGGTTGCCCTTTGCTCTACAAGACAATGGTAGAAAAGAAGGTCGGAATTTTCCATCAGTTTTGACCAATTTTGCAAGGCTATAGCCTTGGCGTTTTTGCGGAAAACGGGGCAACTTCGAAAAACACTCATATCTTGCAAAATACACGTCTAAGAGCTGAACCAAGTACACCAATAGGTTGCCCTTGTTCTGCTCTACAAGACAATGGTAGAAAAGAAGGTCGGAATTTTCCATCAGTTTTGACCAATTTTGCAAGGCTATAGCCTTGGCGTTTTGCGGAAAACGGGGCAACTTCGAAAAACACTCATATCTTGCAAAATACACGTCTAAGAGCTGAACCAAGTACACCAATAGGTTGCCCTTTTCTGCTCTACAAGACAATGGTAGAAAAGAAGGTCGGAATTTTCCATCAGTTTTGACCAATTTTGCAAGGCTATAGCCTTGGCGTTTTCGGAAAACGGGGCAACTTCGAAAAACACTCATATCTTGCAAAATACACGTCTAAGAGCTGAACCAAGTACACCAATAGGTTGCCCTTGTTCTGCTCTACAAGACAATGGTAGAAAAGAAGGTCGGAATTTTCCATCAGTTTTGACCAATTTTGCAAGGCTATAGCCTTGGCGTTTTGCGGAAAACGGGGCAACTTCGAAAACACTCATATCTTGCAAAATAACGTCTAAGCTGAACCAAGTACACCAATAGGTTGCCCTTGTTCTGCTCTACAAGACAATGGTAGAAAAGAAGGTCGGAATTTTCCATCAGTTTTGACCAATTTTGCAAGGCTATAGCCTTGGCGTTTTCGGAAAACGGGGCAACTTCGAAAAACACTCATATCTTGCAAAATACACGTCTAAAGCTGAACCAAGTACACCAATAGGTTGCCCTTGTTCTTCTCTACAAGACAATGGTAGAAAAGAAGGTCGGAATTTTCCATCAGTTTTGACCAATTTTGCAAGGCTATAGCCTTGGCGTTTTGCGGAAACGGGGCAACTTCGAAAAACACTCAATCTTGCAAAATACACGTCTAAGAGCTGAACCAAGTACACAATAGGTTGCCCTTGTTCTGCTCTACAAGACAATGGTAGAAAAGAAGGTCGGAATTTTCCATCAGTTTTGACCAATTTTGCAAGGCTATAGCCTTGGCGTTTTGCGGAAAACGGGGCAACTTCGAAAAACACTCATATCTTGCAAAATACACGTCTAAGAGCTGAACCAAGTACACCAATAGGTTGCCCTTGTTCTGCTCTACAAGACAATGGTAGAAAAGAAGGTCGGAATTTTCCATCAGTTTTGACCAATTTTGCAAGGCTATAGCCTTGGCGTTTTGCGAAAACGGGGCAACTTCGAAAAACACTCATATCTTGCAAAATACACGTCTAAAGCTGAACCAAGTACACCAATAGGTTGCCCTTGTTCTGCTCTACAAGACAATGGTAGAAAAGAAGGTCGGAATTTTCCATCAGTTTTGACCAATTTTGCAAGGCTATAGCCTTGGCGTTTTCGGAAAACGGGGCAACTTCGAAAAAACTCATATCTTGCAAAATACACGTCTAAGAGCTGAACCAAGTACACCAATAGGTTGCCCTTGTTCTGCTCTACAAGACAATGGTAGAAAAGAAGGTCGGAATTTTCCATCAGTTTTGACCAATTTTGCAAGGCTATAGCCTTGGCGTTTTCGAAAACGGGGCAACTTCGAAAAACACTCATATCTTGCAAAACACGTCTAAGAGCTGAACCAAGTACACCAATAGGTTGCCCTTGTTCTGCTCTACAAGACAATGGTAGAAAAGAAGGTCGGAATTTTCCATCAGTTTTGACCAATTTTGCAAGGCTATAGCCTTGGCGTTTTGCGAAAACGGGCAACTTCGAAAAACACTCATATCTTGCAAAATACACGTCTAAGAGCTGAACCAAGTACACCAATAGGTTGCCCTTGTTCTGCTCTACAAGACAATGGTAGAAAAGAAGGTCGGAATTTTCCATCAGTTTTGACCAATTTTGCAAGGCTATAGCCTTGGCGTTTTGCGAAAACGGGGCAACTTCGAAAAACACTCATATCTTGCAAAATACACGTCTAAGAGCTGAACCAAGTACACCAATAGGTTGCCCTTGTCTGCTCTACAAGACAATGGTAGAAAAGAAGGTCGGAATTTTCCATCAGTTTTGACCAATTTTGCAAGGCTATAGCCTTGGCGTTTTCGAAAACGGGGCAACTTCGAAAAACACTCATATCTTGCAAAACACGTCTAAGAGCTGAACCAAGTACACCCAATAGGTTGCCCTTGTTCTGCTCTACAAGACAATGTAGAAAAGAAGGTCAGAATTTTCCATCAGTTTTGACCAATTTTGCAAGGCTATAGCCTTGGCGTTTTGCGGAAAACGGGGCAACTTCGAAAAACCACTCATATCTTGCAAAATACACGTCTAAGAGCTAACCAAGTACACCAATAGGTTGCCCTTGTTCTGCTCTACAAGACAAGTAGAAAAGAAGGTCGGAATTTTCCATCAGTTTTGACCAATTTTGCAAGGCTATAGCCTTGGCGTTTTGCGGAAAACGGGGCAATCGCGAAAAACACTCATATCTTGCAAATACACGTCTTACAGCTGAACCAACACCAATAGGTTGCCCTTGTTCTGCTTACAAGACAATGGTAGAAAAGAAGGTCGGAATTTTCCATCAGTTTTGACCAATTTTGCAAGGCTATAGCCTTGCGTTTTGCGAAAACGGGCAACTTCGAAAAACCACTCATATCTTGCAAAATACACGTCTAAGAGCTGAACCAAGTACACCAATAGGTTGCCCTTGTTCTGCTCTACAAGACAATGGTAGAAAAGAAGGTCGGAATTTTCCATCAGTTTTGACCAATTTTGCAAGGCTATAGCCTTGGCGTTTTGCGGAAAACGGGGCAACTTCGAAAACACTCATATCTTGCAAAATACACGTTGAAGAGCTGAACCAAGTACACCAATAGGTTGCCCTTGTTCTGCTCTACAAGACAATGGTAGAAAAGAAGGTCGGAATTTTCCATCAGTTTTGACCAATTTGCAAGGCTATAGCCTTGGCGTTTTGCGAAAACGGGGCAACTTCGAAAAACCACTCATATCTTGCAAAAACACGTCTAAGAGCTGAACCAAGTACACCAATAGGTTGCCCTTGTTCTGCTCTACAAAACAATGGTAGAAAAGAAGGTCGGAATTTTCCATCAGTTTTGACCAATTTTGCAAGGCTATAGCCTTGAGTTTTGCGGAAAACGGGGCAACTTCGAAATCATATCTTGCAAAATACACGTCTAAAAGCTGAACCAAGTACACCAATAGGTTGCCCTCGTCTTGCTCTACAAGACAATGGTAGAAAAGAAGGTCGGAATTTTCCATCAGTTTTGACCAATTTTGCAAGGCTATAGCCTTGGCGTTTTGCGGAAAACGGGGCAACTTCGAAAACACTCATATCTTGCAAAATACACGTCTAAGAGCTGAACCAAGTACACCAATAGGTTGCCCTTGTTCTGCTCTACAACAAGTAGAAAAGAAGGTCGGAATTTTCCATCAGTTTTGACCAATTTTGCAAGGCTATAGCCTTGCGTTTGCGAAAACGGGCAACTTCGAAAACCACTCATATCTTGCAAAATACACGTCTAAGAGCTGAACCAAGTACACCAATAGGTTGCCCTTGTTCTGCTCTACAACACAATGGTAGAAAAGAAGGTCGGAATTTTCCATCATTTTGACCAATTTTGCAAGGCTATAGCCTTGGCGTTTTGCGTAAAACGGGGCAACTTCGAAAACCACTCATATCTTGCAAAATACACGTCTAAGAGCTGAACCAAGTACACCAATAGGTTGCCCTTGTTCTGCTCTACAAGACAATGGTAGAAAAGAAGGTCGGAATTTTCCATCAGTTTTGACCAATTTTGCAAGGCTATAGCCTTGGCGTTTTGCGGAAAACGGGGCAACTTCGAAAACACTCATATCTTGCAAAATACACGTCTAAGAGCTGAACCAAGTACACAATAGGTTGCCCTTGTTCTTCTACAAGACAATGGTAGAAAAGAAGGTCGGAATTTTCCATCAGTTTTGACCAATTTTGCAAGGCTATAGCCTTGGCGTTTGCGGAAAACGGGGCAACTTCGAAAACCACTCATATCTTGCAAAATACACGTCTAAGAGCTGAACCAAGTACACCAATAGGTTGCCCTTGTTCTGCTCTACAAGACAATGGAAAAGAAGGTCGGAATTTTCCATCAGTTTTGACCAATTTTGCAAGGCTATAGCCTTGGCGTTTTGCGGAAAACGGGGCAACTTCGAAAAACCACTCATATCTTGCAAAATACACGTCTAAGAGCTGAACCAAGTACACCAATAGGTTGCCCTTTTCTGCTCTACAAGACAATGGTAGAAAAGAAGTCGGAATTTTCCATCAGTTTTGACCAATTTTGCAAGGCTATAGCCTTGTTTGCGAAAACGGGGCAACTTCGAAAACCACTCATATCTTGCAAAATACACGTCTAAGAGCTAACCAAGTACACCAATAGGTTCCTTGTTCTGCTCTACAAGTAGAAAAGAAGGTCGGAATTTTCCATCAGTTTTGACCAATTTTGCAAGGCTATAGCCTTGGCGTTTTGCGGAAAACGGGGCAACTTCGAAAACCACTCATATCTTGCAAAATACACGTCTAAGAGCTAACCAAGTACACCAATAGTTGCCCTTGTTCTGCTCTACAAGACAATGGAAAAGAAGGTCGGAATTTTCCATCAGTTTTGACCAATTTTGCAAGGCTATAGCCTTGGCGTTTTGCGAAAACGGGGCAACTTCGAAAACCACTCATATCTTGCAAAATACACGTCTAAGAGCTGAACCAAGTACACCAATAGGTTGCCCTTGTTCTGCTCTACAAGACAATGGTAGAAAAGAAGGTCGGAATTTTCCATCAGTTTTGACCAATTTTGCAAGGCTATAGCCTTGCGTTTTGGAAAACGGGGCAACTTCGAAAACCACTCATATCTTGCAAAATACACGTCTAAGAGCTGAACCAAGTACACCAATAGGTTGCCCTTGTTCTGCTCTACAAGACAATGGTAAAAAGAAGTCGGAATTTTCCATCAGTTTTGACCAATTTTGCAAGGCTATAGCCTTGCGTTTTGGAAAACGGGGCAACTTCGAAAACCACTCATATCTTGCAAAATACACGTCTCTAAGAGCTGAACCAAGTACACCAATAGGTTGCCCTTGTTCTGCTCTACAAGACAATGGTAGAAAAGAAGGTCGGAATTTTCCATCAGTTTTGACCAATTTTGCAAGGCTATAGCCTTGCGTTTTGCGTAAAACGGGGCAACTTCGAAAACCACTCATATCTTGCAAAATACACGTCTAAGAGCTGAACCAAGTACACCAATAGGTTGCCCTTGTTCTGCTACAAGACAATGGTAAAAAGAAGGTCGGAATTTTCCATCAGTTTTGACCAATTTTGCAAGGCTATAGCCTTGCGTTTTGCGAAAACGGGGCAACTTCGAAAACCACTCATATCTTGCAAAATACACGTCTAAGAGCTGAACCAAGTACACCAATAGGTTGCCCTGTTCTGCTCTACAAGACAATGGTAGAAAAGAAGGTCGGAATTTTCCATCAGTTTTGACCAATTTTGCAAGGCTATAGCCTTGGCGTTTGCGAAAACGGGGCAACTTCGAAAACCACTCATATCTTGCAAAATACACGTCTAAGAGCTGAACCAAGTACACCAATAGGTTGCCCTTGTTCTGCTCTACAACACAATGGTAGAAAAGAAGGTCGGAATTTTCCATCAGTTTTGACCAATTTTGCAAGGCTATAGCCTTGGCGTTTTGCGAAAACGGGCAACTTCGAAAACCACTCATATCTTGCAAAATACACGTCTAAGAGCTGAACCAAGTACACCAATAGGTTGCCCTTGTTCTGCTCTACAACACAATGGTAGAAAAGAAGGTCGGAATTTTCCATCAGTTTTGACCAATTTTGCAAGGCTATAGCCTTGGCGTTTTGCGGAAAACGGGGCAACTTCGAAAACCACTCATATCTTGCAAAATACACGTCTAAGAGCTGAACCAAGTACACCAATAGGTTGCCCTTGTTCTGCTCTACAAGACAATGGTAGAAAAGAAGGTCGGAATTTTCCATCAGTTTTGACCAATTTTGCAAGGCTATAGCCTTGGCGTTTTGCGGAAAACGGGGCAACTTCGAAAACCACTCATATCTTGCAAAATACACGTCTAAGAGCTGAACCAAGTACACCAATAGGTTGCCCTTGTTCTGCTCTACAAGACAATGGTAGAAAAG